>JARVLU010000489.1:26115314-26130158 GCA_031762415.1 Simpsonichthys santanae | reverse complement strand
ATAAATATATAATAAAATAAACAACTACAGTACTTGTACTACTATTCTTACTTTGCAGTTTTTCACTTATCGCGGGGCTTCAGGGTACGGATCCCCCGTGATAAATGAGGGACTACTGTATTTGGAGTTTGAAGGTGAATAATTTGATTTTTACCAACAGATATGGACGACATCCCCTCAGTGGGAGCCCAGGATCTCGTCAACATCCTGAAGCAAGGCTACTTGGAAAAGAAACGAAAAGGTATCACTGCTTCAGCCCAATTAAAAAAATATATATATATACCGGTACTGTATGTATTTAAAATAAGCCAGTTTTTATTCTGTTTCTATGCACATCATTCTTCAGATCACAGCTTCTTCGGCTCAGAGTGGCAAAAGAGGTGGTGTGTCCTGAACAACACGGTGTTTTACTACTTTGGAAGTGAAAAAGGTGCGTTATGTATTCAAGGATGCAGAAACATCTCGGCTACAGATGCTGAATACATCGTGTGATGTGTCCTTGTCCTGGCAGACAAACAGCAGAAAGGCTCGTTTCATATCAGTGATTACGGCGTGCAGATGGCGAGCAACCTGAGGAAAGACGCCAAGAAAAACGCCTGCTTTGAGTTCACGGCTCCCGGGCGGCGCACGTTCCAGGTCTGTCTTTAAAAAAATAAAAAAATTAATGGCTAATTAAACACAACATGGAGCAGAAGTTTAAAAAAAATACATCATTGTTCAATAGAAAATAATAAAATAATCCATCAGATCAACAAATCTTTATTTAGCCTTTAGAAGCCTCGTAACGATTGATCCCGGAGCCGCATTCATCTGATCACATCTGCACCGTCATCTGAAAACAGCTGGATGAAACCAACAATGTTATATTTTTATATTGTTTATAACTGTTTCAGAGTTGACTCACTGCTCTCTCCTCCTGCTGATAATGTTTTGTTTTTAAAATAGCCCTTTATAAAGTTTCAGTGTTTAATAATGTTTATAATGATTAATTATAAAAGGCTCATACTGTAAAAGTGGAATAAAAAAAAAAAGGAAAATAAATTATTTGTAGTTATGTAAAGAGCATTTAGTCGTCAGCTAAAATTGAACAACCTTACATTTAAGTTTATTTTTACTCATTTTAGATGTTTCTCCTGCAACAAAAGTATAAAAAGGATTTTGGATGTTTGCTCACATTTAAGCCTCTATAATATTAGTTATTGGGGTTTAGTAAAATAAATATACATAAAATTATATATCAACTTTGCCGTGATGAGGATTTTATTTTTATTTATTTTTATTCACAGTTTGTTATTTTACTCGTTGTACAATTGCTCATTTCATTAGAGATTCTTAAAGATAATTATTAGCATGTTTAAATAGTTTCTCTGTTTGCACTGGAGATAAATAAATAAAAGCATTTTATTATCATTTATGGTTTAAATCTGAAATTGGTAAACTTTAAATCAAAGTATGTTTGATTTTTAGTTTTTCCAGCCATTTCAATCTATTATACCTTGAGTTTAAATGAAATGTATATATTTTATGGCTGTTTTAAAAAAGGAGCTTTTCACCTTAATTTCTTTATTATAATAATATTTAGCGATCTGAACAATTCAGAGGGAATAATAACATTTCTAGATGTGAAATAATGTCATTATTTCCAATCTCTGCAGTTCACAGCCAGCAGCCCTCAAGAGGCCCGAGAGTGGGTGGACCAAATTAATTTTGTCCTCAGAGGTAAGCCTCCGTCTCTTTGTGCTTTTTTAACGAGATTCTCTGCAGCTGCATCACGAGATCGCTTCAGAAAAAAATCTGCTTTGATTTGAAGCCGTTAAACGTATAAAGATATAAAAATAATAATGAAGCGGATGCTGATGTGAGACTATAGGAAGCCAGGATAAACCTACGTGTCCTGTTTTTCCCCTACATGTTTTTGTGGTGGAAAAGGGTCAAAAGTGCGCGGGAGCTTTTTGTCATCGCTAACTACACGACCGAACACACGGGTCCTGGATCCCCTCGCTCCGAGCGTCACCCACCATGTGAGGGGAATCGTCATGTCGCCTCAGTTTTCCTGCAGCTCCTCCCACCACATTCCAGCTTACAGGAAATTGATTGGTAGATGTTCTGCTTTATTCTCCAGTGACATCGATTTCTGCTTGGCTGCTGCTGGACAGCCGGGGACCTGATACCCCGTGTTGCAGTGGCCAGTTGCTTGCAATCAGACAGCTCCTCCATCTGTGAGCGTTTGAGTCTCGTCCCCTCTAAAACGAGCTCGGGCCGGGCCACCGCTTTGCGGGAAGAAACGGACACTCTGCAGTTTGTCTTACGTTCTCCGAACACAGCGTTTGCTCCAAAACCTACAACCCAATGTCATGTAAATGGATGAATATTTACGATCGCAGGAAGCAGAGCCGACTTGTTTTGATTTCGTGCGATTTAATTTTGCAAAGTCTTTTTTGTATTTGTTGTGAGGATGGAGGGGAAAAAAAGAATTATGCAGTTATAAAGTCCTAAACGTACAAGACGGTTATTTGGATTAAACCAAGAGCTGGATCCGATATTAAAGGAACTCGTTGTGGTTTTGAAGAGCGGTCACTTTGTTTACGTTTATTGCAGACCTGCATTTCACAGTTGCTTCTCATCATTTCTGGGAAACTGCTGGAGCCAACACTTTCAGCTTGCACCACTTGATAAAGTTCAAAATCATCTTTCTTTGTAGTTTACATTAAAGATTGTAAAGAGTTAATAAGATGAGGTGAAAAGGTGTTGAGCATCATTTTACCTTTCAGAAATGAAGATTTCCTGCTTCTATCTTCCATACATTTGGAAATAATGCATTTTTTTTATTTAAAAGAGCAAGCTAGAAATAAAAATATCTTATTTTTATAATTATCACGTTTATTTTATGCAAACAGCTTTTTTGTCTTAAATTGATTATTTTGTGCTTTTTACTGCCTGTTCAGAGGCGTTTAGATCACTTCACCCATTAACGCACTCCTGTGTCATTTGTGACACGCTGAGCTGCATCTTCACCTTCACCTTAACCTATCACATGTCCTCGCCTCGCCTCACAGATCTCAGCTCCAACGTCATCCCCGTTGATGACGACGAGGATGAGGAAACCTACGATGACATTGAAGGGGTGGTCACCTCTGCCCTGCCAATGTTGCCCAATGCCTCCCAGATCAGTAGAGGAGGAGGACATGAGGCTTTGGAGGCTGAAGAAGATGGAGAGGACATCTATGAGGAGCTGCCAGGTAAGAGGATGTTGCAGTGGAAACAACATCCAGGCTGATTCAAAGTGATTTCACTCACCACCTTTCATGCATGAGTTTTACACTAAAACTGTCCTGTGTTGAAAAACAATGGAGTTAAAGTAAAGTATCGTTACATGCGACCCTGTGACGTCCCACATGATCTGTTAGCACTCAGAGTATGTGCTGGGGATGACTTTAAGCTACTACCACAACAGAGTTTATCTCAGTATCTGTAAAATTCACCTGATGATTACTTTCCAAAAGTTTTATGAAAATCCTTCCAGGGATTTATGAGATATTTGGCTAACAGAACAGACAAACACACACAAACAGGCTGATAAACCTGTCTGCTCGCAGGAAAAGACCTGAAACCTTCATGCTCCCGCTTTGTCTCGGAGCAGCTCCTGTTGCTGAAATCACAGCGAGCTTAGAAGTGCTCCGTCATCAAATGTCCAATTAGCTAATGTTGCCTGGCAACAAATAGCTCACGGTTCAATCCACTAAGATGAGTTTTGGCTAAAATCGCCTAGCAACAGCTGAAAGAAAGTAAAAACTGAATCTCATGACCCAAAGTCATTCTTGATCCCTTAATGTCACACGTTTAATAGAAAGTGTGACTTCTTCTGAAGGGGGGATACACTCCTGTGTGTGGAGGCGGCTACGAGATCCCATGAAGGACAAAAGAGGCGATCCGATCTTCTCAGGGCCGTCGTCCATCACTGTTTCTATTAAATGAAATGCATCAAGATTCTGTTTCACTCACTGAGTACATTACCTTTGCCAAAATCGCCGGTGAAAGGGAAATCAGTCTTCAAAGTGTCACGCTCGCCGTTCAGAGCCATCTGGGAAGAGGTACAGACCCCGACCACAGATGGCGTATCGAATGACGAGCTCTTTCGTTCACGTTCTCACCCCGTCGCTGATCCATCATCCCGCACCTCTCTGTGCTCACCAACAGCTTTTACACAGTGATTATCAGCTGTTAAATTATTCAGATTTCCACTAATCACGACTGAAGGAGGAGACGAAAAGCTTTTCTGTCTGGGATAAATATCGCCCGCCGCCGAAGGAGGAGCGATAATGTTTTTGACTGTGTCTCATTCCTTTGATGCATAAGACATATTTAGCTTTTTTTTAATTCATATAACCAGAACTATCCAAAATACAATTTTTCCCTTGAAGAATATGTAGGAATATTAATATTTAGTAAAATGTCCTCCCTCACAGCAGCATCAGTTTTTAGTTGATGAGACCCATCAGTTTTTTTTGGAGCATCATGGCTCAGCTGCGGGCAGACTGCAGGGCGATGGCGGCCTTGGCTTTAGCGCTGATGACTGATTTTATTGACTGGAAAATTGAATCACTTTGATACAGAAACCATCGGCCCATAGCGATGGCCCCTCGATGGAGCGACGCTCCTCTTCACAGCCGCTGAGGAGAACTGAACTAATGTTTTGACCCTCTGCAAACAAAATTAAAACCCCTCTTTTCTTGTGTAACCAGCAGGTTTTGATCAGGAAAGTTGTGATTTTTCTGTTTGGAAAAAACAAACGGTGACTGTAAAACACAAACGTGAGCAGAACACAGTGTGTGTGTGTGTGTGTGGTTGCAAGCATGTGTGTGCCTGTGTGTGTGTGTCTGTGCTGCTCTTCCTGGAAGGCGAGGCGCAGGTTGTGCTGGAAGGTGGATAGTGTTGCTGCGTGGCAGCATCGCTGTCGGCCTGCTTCTGCTCAGGATGGATGTGGGAGTCGGAGGCAGGCGTATCGGACCACCGCCTGCCACGCCCCTCGCTCAATGACCCGTCCGCCTCGGCTTCACTAAAAGACGACTTATTTAGTGGTGGATGTGAACAAACCAGCCCTTGTTGAAGAGTTTGGTCCATTTAAAAGCTAATAGTTTCATGTGAAAACCCATTTAAGAATTGCTGCAGGCGTCTTTTTGTTTACTCTTTTGTTTCTCTTTTCAATATTTCAGGTAACTGTAATCAAGTCTGCTTGATCGTCATGATTAAAACTGGTAGTTTGTTTAAGACCGCTTGGTGAACCTAAAAGAAAAGTCATATTTCCATCACTTAGTCCTGCCCTCGGTCTTGCAGCTGATGCTATAACAAATATTTATTTAGTTTTGTTTATAAACGTGTTTACAGTAATTAGGTGTATAAGCTTGTGTGGCGTGTGTTAGCAACATATCTCATGAATTACTGGACGAACATAAATTTTATGCTGCACGTCCACAACTGATGAGCGTTCAGAGCCAGCTGACCTCAGAAAACTCAAACGTGGCTCCAACAGTCAGTTTTACAGACAGTGAGCCGAAATTTGGTGTGACAGCAGCTGAAACTGAACAAGATCTTTGTTTTTAATAACTAACAGCCTTGTCTGTTAGCAAAATATCTCATAAACCTCTGAACAGATTTTAATGAAAAAGTAAACATTTGATGTAAGCATAGAAAATAAAAATGGCTATAACTTCAACAATTTTGCAGATATTCAGCTAAATTTGGTGTGGTAGTAGCTGAGAGTCATTCACAACACATATCCAAGGTTAGACCTTTATTTTGTTGTGAAAATACGGTGCCATTTTCAGATAAATATACTTGTGCTCACATTAAAATGAACAATAAAATCAAAATCGTGTGAACGCTTATGAAGCATTTTTGCTCCTTTTCGGTGCAATTATCATCCCACAGTTTTCAGCTATTTCAACAAATCATACATGAAAACGTTCGGCTCTTTCAGGACAATCCTGCTATGATTTTTGGTGTTGGTGCAACTTTAGCTTTTTGAAATATTTAGCCTTTTCTGACATTTTTCTTCTCATAAAAACTGAACTGAGCTCATTTTACATCCTTCAAATCTTTAGCGCTCTTTACAACCTTTTACTGATCTTTTCACATTTTGTTCTGCTTCAGCTTCTTTCAGCTTGCTTCTGCAAATTTAAACTTTTTTTCAGCAAATTTCAGCAGTTTTTTCAGCTTTATTGTACTCCTTTCAGATTCTTTCTGCTATTTACAACATTTGTGTGCTTCATCTGACTTCTATTTTCTAATTTCAGCTTGTTATGCTCCTTTCAGCTGATTTCTGCAAGTTTGAGCTTTTTTGACTATTTCAGCTACTATGTATCCACTTTGTTAATTTTAGCATTCAGCTAATTCCATATTTTTTGTACCCATTTCAACTTTTCTCAACCTAATTCAGCAAAAAAATAGCTCTTTTCACTTCCTTCTGGCAATTTAAGCATATTTCTGCCTTTTTTTTTAGCTACTTTTCAGCTGTTTGTTATGTTGCACATTTAAGCTTTTTTCAGATAATTTCCACTTTTTGTACTAATTTTTGCTTCTTTCAGCCTAATTAGGCAAACGTTCTTTCTGGTTTCTTCTGCTAATTTAAGCTTGTTCTACCATTTTAGCAAGCTTTTTAAATTTATTTATTATTTTTATTAGCATTTTTAAGCTTATTTCAGCTGTTTTCAGATAAATTCAAGTTGATAATTTCTTCTACTTTAAGCCTTTTTAACCTTTTCTGCAAATTTCAGCTTGTTACACTCCTTTCAGCTTAATTCTGCTAGTTTCAGTTATTTCAGTCACTATTTAGCTGATTTTTATGCTAATTTTAGCTTCTTTTTGTTTAGCTAATTCCACATTTTTTGCCCTCATTTCAACTTTTTCAGCCTAATTCAGCAAAAATGTGCTCTCTTCATTTCCTTCTGTAACTTAAGCTTCTTTCAGCCTTTTCAAATACTTTTCAGCTGTTTTTTTGTTGCTAATTTCAGCTATTTTTTTAGCTGATTTCCTAATTTTAGTCCTCATTTCTGCTTATTTAAACCTAATTTAGCAAATATGAGTTATTTCTGCTTTCTCTTGCTAATTTAGGCTTGTTCTTCCATTTCAGATACATTTCATGTTTTAGCTAATTTCAGCTGTTTATTAGCAAGTTCTGCAACACTCAATCTGCATTTTTGCAGGAAATACAATTTCTCTTGTTGCAATTACTTGAAAACAGAATAAAAGTAAATTTTAGTAGTTCTTTTAGTATTGTTTTTAAAAAAGCATCATTGGTTTATTTCTGTCACATGACAAAGTTTTAATGTTTTAAGTTCTGATGAATGCTCTTTTATCTCTTGTTTAGACGAGGAGCCTTCAGAACAAGCGGATGACGGTGTTGAGGACAACAAACCAGGTTGGAACCTTTCAGATGTTTTTGTGAACTTTGTGGTCGGACAGAAGACGCGTTGTGCAGAGTGTGAGACGAGCCCTTTGCCTCAGCGGGTTGGATTTGACTCTGCACCATTTTTCCTTTCAGCCCTCTCATCAGAATATGCTAACTACTACCAGGGTTTATGGGACTGCCAGGCTGATGAGCCAGACGAGCTGGACTTCAAGAGAGGAGATCTCGTCTACATCATTAGCAAGGTCAGCGGCACCATCAGCAAAATGCAACTCAAGAGCTTATTTAAACGTTTTGATTTCTGGACCAAGTTTCGCCGCAGTTTGAAGGAAGTTACTTTTTCGTTGTAGTGGAAGCTTCACCCTCGACTTGTTGACACAGATGTGTGAAGCGTCTTAATTATTTAAGGGTTAAACAACATCAGCTCTAGTAATCACCTCGTGCTCGTTTACTTTCCGAACATGCTGATATCCCCAACATCTAAGTTCCTCGGTTAGCGAGTGCTCGCCTCTCATCGCAGCAGAGGAGCACCAACAGCTGCATCGTCTGTTCCCGGGCCGGCAGGGTGAAGCGCCATTCGGATGCTGCGTAATGGAGCTGTTGTTCATTATGGAGCCTCCATCACTGGGGTTAATTGAGCAGGCAGCCATGCGAAGCTCTTTCTTTCTGTTTGATGTAAACTGCAGGTGAAAGCCATCCTGCATCTCAGCTCTTTTCTCCCAATCTGTTTCCTCGTGTTTTATAGCCATCTTGTCGTTACATGCAGAGCAAAGACATCCTACTGGAAATCAATGGCTTGTAATTCGGGCGCTCGTGCTCGGCTGCGTAGTGGGACTTGTTCCCAGATTGTTGCTGTTGGTCGATTTCAAATTGAATCATCATGTTCTGTGTTTAGCCCAAATTATCTGAAGAGGAGCGGCAGGAAGGAGGAAGGAGCTTATTTTCTCATAATTACGAGCCAAAGGTTTGGAGGTTCAGCTACAACACTTTCAGGGATGCTGCTACTGTTTTCATTTTTAATTCATCTAAACTTTTTTAATATTTAACTACAGACTTTGGCTTTTACAATATACAACCAAATAAAATGTGGACTTGCAAATTAAAGTACAAAATATTAAAGTGCCAATTACAACTAGGCCTGTCACGATAAATTTTCTTGTACGATTAATTGTCTCAAAAATTACTGCGATAAACAATAATATTGTTTTAAATTTGACAATAATTAGTAATTATTGTCAAATTTAAGAAGAAATGTTGGTTAATTTATTTTGTTTGTAATACCTTTTACTGACCACTGGATGGCAGTATAAGGCTGATTGAAACAATGGATGGATAGTGAGGGAGCAAGCAGCGTGTCTTTAAGAAAAATGGGAGGGAGGCCCCTTGACGTGACATGGACTGTCTCCTTCCTGTTTTCAGTTCTCAAAATGGCGGACGCTCAGTGTGGTTTGAGCTCTTTAGCATTTTTCACAAAAAGCTTTTAATAAAAAATCAGTAAACAAGTTCTCAGCTTCTTTTTGCAGAGAAAAACAACTTTTTACACGAAGGCACGAGTTTCAGCCGTGAATTTTGGAGCTCGTCCAGACGGATTTTTATTCCCAAGGTTAGCCAGTTAGCTTAGCTAGTGTCTTAGCTTCTCAGCTTAGATGCTTTTAACGATACAAAAATGCAGTTTTGAACGGTTAAAACAGATTTTAAAGAGAAAACAGAAAGAGAGGGGTCAGTGAAGAGCACCAGAGTTGAGCTGTGTCCTCGATAGAAAGAGACACGAAGAAACGATAAAGCCGACAAATGAAAAATGAGGTCGATAATTTTCATTCATCATGCAATTAATTGATTTATTGTTTATTGAGACAGGCCTAGGTACAGCCAACTAAAAAGTTAACTTCTCTAACCCATATTCCCCAAACTAAAAGATTATCTTTGCTAATGCTAAACATGTAACCAAAAAAAAAAAAAAAAAGTCAAAACTAACAGAACCGCTAAGACAACTGTCTTTGTACCACACGTCTTTGTTTCATCTTGTCTTGGTGGCTGTGGCTGAGTGGTTAGAGCAGTCGTCCTCCAGTGCGAGAGTTGGGGGTTCAATTTCACCAGCAGTTACATGCCCAAGTGTCCCTGGGCAAGACACTGAACATCATTGCAATGTGATAAAGCTCTGATTATTCTTTGTAAATACATGGCAGAGTGCTGTATGAATGGGTAAATGAGGACACAGATTGTGTTGTAAATCTTTTTGGGTATCTTGATAAGATAGAAAGGCGCTATGTAAGTGAAGTCCATTTGCCATTTACCATTTGTCTCCTTCCAGTTGAGGCTGTGTTGACCAGTCATGTCTTGTCACGTAGGCTACACGTAATAATGCAATAGCGTGTCTTTGACTTACCGCCGCTGCATTAACCAATCAAGTCTTGTCACGTGTAAGCCATTAGTGTCCCTAATGGACTCTTCGAGACACGCCCACAACAGATAGGAACAAGCTTGGGAATTTTGTTAATGGCCTTAAAGTTAGCGAAATATAATTTAGCAGAAACTAATTCTGCTAACGGTGTCCAAATTTAACAAAATCTCTAATCTGCTAAACGAATATTTAGTTCCGCTGTTTGCTGTTAGCAGATTAGCAGAACTGTGCCCACCACTGGATAAGATTTCTGAAATACTGTTTGCATGAACCAAAGTGAAATATTTAAATTGTAGCCATTTTCAAATGGCAGCAATCCACTTTTGTTTTAGTTCCACTCAGACAAGCAGCTCATCAATCTAGCCAGAATTAAACTCCATTTCTATAAAATGAGTTAGTTCAAAGAGCTATCTTTAACAGGTAAGATATTAAATGTTCATTACCTCTCCACAGAACCCCACTTAAAAACCTCCGAACCCTCCCGGGAACTGGTATCACACATGAGTACGCCTCATTAATCCATTAGCCTTTGTAGAGTGGTAATTTGGCCTTCTTTCTCTTTTCTCCCCTGAATATTTCCCCTCTTAACGGATGTTTTCGACCATCTTTTCCACATTCATTGAAAAGCCTCAGTGAGTTTTACTGTGTTGGAGAAATCAGGCCATAGGATGACTTACACTCCATTCTCATTTGTCATTAAGGGCAATTACTGGCTTTTTGCTTTTGAACAGTTTCTCGTGCTTCCTGCACATAAATGGATGACTGATTGCTCATGTGAATAACTAGGAAAGAGAGGGTTTTAACCACATTTCACAGAGGCTGATTGTTCAATGGGGAAGTTAGAGGAGATATTCACAAACAGCAATAAATAAAAATGATTTTTTTTCCCTGTTTTGTGCTGTTAATGATTCACGAGCGTATTAAGAAGCTTGTGTGTACTTTACGCTTTATCCCTCAGTTTTTATTTTGTTTACCAACTTTCTCCAGCAGATTTTTGATTTGACTTAATGATTGCATTGGAATGATTTGCTAATGTTAGGGCTCTGAATATGTGCTCAGGATAATGCTCAGCTACTACTACTACAAACTTAGCTCAGAATGTATCAAATTTACTGATTTATAATCTTTTTTTTTTTTTTTTTTTTTTTTTTGGCTAAGGTTAATTAGTTGAGATGGCCATCTTGAATTGGGTAAATGTATGAGTTTTACATATTACTGGAGACAAAAGTGACTCCAGTAATTGTTGGCCAAGCTTTAAAAGCTGATCATGCTTAATTAATTAGCGCTCAGAGTATGTTTGGAGTGACTCTACTTTTAAAAAACAAAATTTTAGCTGAATATTATCATGTTCTGTGGAGAGTTGAACCCAGGGTGCGGACAGCTATGAAAGACTTGGGGATAAAATAAAGAAAAAAAATATTTATTTATTTTTATTATTTATTTATTTATAGTTTTATTTTTAATTCATTGATATGGCAGCACAGTGGTGCAACTGGTAGAGCTACTGCCTCTCAGCGAGCAGGTCCCCAGTTCAAATCCCGGTCCGGGGGCCTTTCTGGGTGGAGTTTGCATACAAATTGTCTCTAGGTGTAAGTGAGAGAGAGAATGGTTGTTTGTCTCGTTTGTCTCTATGTGTCCCTGTGATGGACTGGAGACCTGCCCAGGGTGTACCACGCCCCTCACACAGAGATTGCTGGATATTGGCACCTGCAACCCCCGTGACCCAAAATGGAAGAAGCAGTTAAAAGATAATGGATGGATGGATTTATTTATGAAACACCAAAAACATGACATGGCAGCAAAAACTTATATAAAATGACATGAACAGGAAAAGCACAAAGGAGCTGAGCATGAGGGCTATGTGAAGCACAATCCATGGATGAGGGACAAACAAAACGAGACATTTTTTAAAGGATCACTATCGACAGACAATGACAAACACCTGGGAGAGACGATGAGGATCAAGTGAGAGTGGGAGGAGCAGGAGCTGACTACACGAGGGGGAAAACAATGGGAAAGCTGAAAACACAAATAAAAGACTCAGAAAACAAAATGCAATAATCGCAAGACAAAAACAAAACAAAAGTATCCAGACAACTATCTGAAAACAATGTGCGTATTCATTAATTTGGCTCCGCTGTGGCAAACAATGGATCATTAGGTTTCTGTACCACCGCTCTGCTTTGTGATTTGATGCCACCAAATTAGAGTTGCATTCAACTCCAAAAAGTCAGATCCGACCCGGCCCCAGTCCATAGCCATCATTTACGACCCCCACCCGACTCGACAAATTAACAGTAATTACAGGTCTGAACCCGATTTCTTCCCCACTCCCCCCCTCCCCCCAACATTTTTAATTAAGCCTTGACTGCTTATAGTTATTAACAGCCGGCGAATGCGCACGGCTCGGGGGGGCAGAAGATCGGAGCTGAGAGGGTGTTTGTCCTTTCATGGCCGTCAAAGCACATTAAATCCCTGCTTCTGCCTACATTCTGCATTATTCAGACATGGACCCTGCTCTGACATGTCAGATATTTTGTGATCTCGCCTGTTTGGGTCGTCGGCTGCACGTGTCCGCTGAGTGCAGCGGCTGAATGAACGTCCATTTGGGCTGATGGATTGTTGGCAGTAGTCCATCTACTTTTTTTTTTCCTCTTTCAAGACCAGTCAGCGCGCAGTCAAATGGCCGTGTGCAACTGGTGACAGTATGGCAAGCCATGTTGCCATATAATTGGATTGTCAGCATCACAATCCAGGTTGGGTGGGGCCAGGCTCCGGATTCTGGTTAGAAATGACAGCTCTACACCAAATGCACTTGGTGGCAAAGCAGACATTTTGACTTTAATGTCAACTATTCTCCTTTTCTTATGTAGTACTGTGAATGTTTTAAAAACTCCAGTCAAACTCAATCATATTCATTTTTCATGACAGCAACGACCTGTCAGCTCAGTTTTTTTCTGAAGTAGCAGACGTCCATCCCGAACTTCTCTTGACGCCCCTCTTCCACGCATCGTTCCATTTCTGCTTGAGCAGCTAAGTGTGTCACAAATGTGGGTCACTTGCTTTCCCTCCCCAACTAAAGTCCATTCGATTTGGTGACATGATATGAAGGTATCAAATTTAAACAGCTTGGAGGTGCTCAGGGGCAAGGCAAGAAACTACCGTACTTAAAATACCAGCTTCCTCCCCGAGAGCCTTCCTCGACAGAGTAACATGACAGGAGGAAGAGGAGCAACATTACGGGAGAAGACAAGGTTTCTGAGAATTAAAAAAAAAAAAATTCTAGATCAAGAAAGACGGCGCCAAAACCATCCAGCCATATTTTATTTTTAAAGCCCCATTGTGCTCAACTGATGATCATTGTATGCATTTGTGGTTTTACCACTTGTAATTATCTGTGGTTCCTTTGACAGGAAACAGGATAATATTCACCATGCTACTAAGTAGCAATGAGATTAAATTGTAGCCTGACCAAAGCAACAAATGGACTAAAGTGCAAACTGATTTAGTCGGATAACGTCAGCTTTCTTGTGAAAGTGTTTGAGATTAAACACATTGTTTCCTCTGAGTGATGGGAAAGCTTTTAAGGTAGGGTACTTATATCAAAATGCATCTGTATTATATTATTATTTTGATAATTTGTTTATCACAGAGCCCTGTGCATAGCGCTAACAGACAATGACATAAATATTTCTGGTTGCCAAAAGAGAGAAAGCTTTTTTCATCTGAACCACAGAACACTAATGGGTCTTTACTGCTCCACTCATGGAAACCCTGTCAACATTCATACAACAGAAGTGGTAAAAATGTCCAAATTGTTTCAAACAAAAGTGCTGGAACAAGTTTTGTCAACTAGAGTTTATTTTGTTCGCCACGGTAAAATGTGTACAACCAACCCCGCCAGATGGCATGCTACAGTTTTTTGTGGAACTGCTTTCAGAAGATACTTGGCAAATGTTTGGATGGACCATCTGTTTATCACTGCCAGTGGAGCCACTTGGTAAATTCATCATTCTTTGCCAAAGCCATTTGGTGTGATTTAGGAAAAGCATTTTTTTTTTTAACCAAGACCATTTTTCTGTCACTCGTTATTCTTTTATAATAAAGACAAAGGTCCAGGTTCGACGTTGACGCTGTAGTGGCATCTATAAGCTAGTATCTGCAAGGGCAGGATGCTGATTGGGTTGACTTTGCAAAATTAATTATCTGATGATTATATGCACTTTTGAAGACTCTAGTGGACCATTATGGATCCATGTGAGGGAATTTTATTTATTTTTTGTATTTTTTTATTTTTATTTTTTACTTGACTGCACAGTGGCGCAGTAATTACAGCCACTGCCTCACAGCGAATGTTGCAGGATTGTCTTCTGGCCTGGAGTCTTTCTGAGTGGAGCTCACATGTTCTCTCGTTGCATGCATGTTTGTTTTTTTCTTCCCCGGCACTCCAGTTTCCCCACACAGACTAAAAACATGCATGTTAGACTGATGGGCAACTCTAAACTGTTATGTGTGACCAAGAAAGTGAATGGTTGTCACTGTGATGGACTGGTGACCTGTCCAGGGTCCAGGGTGCACCCCACCATTCACAGTGACTGCTGCAGACAGGCATCAGCCCCCCCACAACCCCAAAAGGAGAAGCAGGTAAAGAAAATAGATAAATGCATATATGAAATATTATAGATAGATTTCAACAAACCCCAGTGTCTTCTACATAATGAGTCTTCAGAGAATAAAGAAATCACTCTATTAGGTAAAGCATTTTAGCAAGTAAGCTTTTTTATTATTGCTCAACTTTTTGCAGTCGCGACAATGTTTTTGCTCCGGTTTGTGTCTAAATACTAAATGTATTATACCATAATATATAATTATATAATGCCTTTCTATCTTATCAAGATACTCAAAACTCCATGCCCTCATTTAGCCATTCATACAGCACTCTACTATATTTATAGAAAGATTAATCAGAGCTTTATCACTTTCATACACTGATGGGACACACATCGGAGGCAATGAGGGGTTCAGTGTCTTGCCCAGG
>JARVLU010000489.1:26074169-26104487 GCA_031762415.1 Simpsonichthys santanae | reverse complement strand
ATATATATATATATACACACACACACACAAAATTGTAATATTTTCTAAAATAAAGATAATTCCATACTCTTGTTTAATTTGTTTTAATGTCGTGTAAATGTCAGTTTTCTTTCCAACACATTTTCTGTATGTGATCTTTACTACTTCTTTCTTTCTTTGTCTTTCATTCTATTCTTTTTCTTCCTTGTTTACTTTCCTTTTTCTTTTTGTCTTTTGCTCTTTCGTTTTCTCTATATCTTTCTTTTTTTTTCTTTTTCTTTCGTTCTTTCTTACTTTTGTTCTTTTTTATTTTTCTATATCTTTCTTTTTCTTGCATTGTTTTCTTTTTCTTTCATTCTTTATCTTGCTTTACTTTTATTTTTCTTTCTTTCATTCTTTATTTGTCTTTACTTCTTTTTTTCTGTCTTTCATTCTTTGTCTTCATTCTTTTAGCTTTGCCTTTTTCTTTCGTTCTTTTTCTTTCCATATCTTGTCTTTCATTTATTTCTTACTTTCTCTCTTTCATTCTTTATTTTTCTTTCATTCTTTTATTCTTTCTGTCGTTCTGTTTGCCATCCAACATCAAATGTAAATTTACTGAATTTTTTTTTAGATGGTGTGATTTTATTCTTCCTGCTCTTCAGAAACGATCACAAACTACGTAGAAGTTGGACATCGGGACCAGCAAAGACCTGTTTACAGTTTCCTTATTGTTTGTTTGTTCGGGTTCTTCTGTGAAACAAACAAAACAAGCGTTCCTTAAAGGAACATCTCTTCACCTGCATCTTAAAATTTGAATCAAAGGTCTCAAGAGACCTGTTGGCTCTCGGAGCGTGTGATGAGGATGACTCTCAGCTACTACCACACGAATGAGCTCAGTGTCTGTAGAACTGAGTTGAAGCTGTTTGAACTCCAGCTCCATGATTACTCACACAAAGGCACTTACATTATCACCCTCCCTTTAGAGCAGCAGGCCGTAGTTATGATTTCAACCACCGTTAAACACAAAGTGATGGAAATAAAGTTCAAATTAAAACTTGTTAAATGAAGGAATCTATTTAACTGATTCCTTATATTCAGTTCAAATTGATTAATAAGTTGTTGAATAATTCATATAGTTTGGCACTAATTGTGTAATGCTTTTATGAGGAAAATATTACCAGCAACTACTATTACCAAAACAATACATAAACCTAAAAATGTTTTTATGTCTTTAGTTGAGTTTACTCGTGCAAACGTGTTTTTTCATATTTATCCAGACCTGGAAGACTAAAATTGAACTTTTGTTTCAGCCACTAGGTGGCAGCATTGCTTCATTATCTTAAAGTAAAGAGGCAAAATAAATGAGTGTGGGTGAAAACACTTTTAATTCAAATAAAGTTATAAATTGCATTTTGCACATGGACGCGGTGGCTCACGGTGACGCCCTCGCTCCATGTTTGTGAACAGTAGTGTCATTGTTTCCTTTTGACCTTCTCTTTAAAAGAAACTAAAGAGAAAACGTCTGCTGAGCAGACAGAAAACACAAGCAGCACATTGAACGTGTGAATCGGCACAAAAAGCTCAGAGAAGGTGCATCGAAGCAGCAACGAGCCCAAACTGGAACCACTGAATGAGCTGGATCAGCTGAACTTAATTAGGATAAACCAATAAAGAACAACATGAATAAATCAACCCAAACAAAGTGAGCAGCTTCAACTGAAGAATTTCAGAACAAACCAAACTTTATTCTAAACACGTTTCCTGAAAGTGAAGCGAATCAGCATTTTAAAGCTGACAGAAACCAACGTGGTCGCTTCAACAGGATCTTTGTCCAGAAATGATTTTTTTTGGGTCCAGCTCCAACAGTCAGGGATCGTTTGGGTTCAAACGTAGACCAAAACACTGAAGCATTGATTTTTTTTAAAAATTAAAACAACACCCCTGTAACAGTTTGAGGCCTTTCTATTGTCGTAATCATTCCGAGATCCCTTCTTGAACATGTTCATTGTTTTAACAAAAAATTAAACATTTTACTCTTATTGCACAAAAAGAAACTGGCACCGAGATCAGTTTCATCTCCAGAATAATCTAAATTCATCATGTTATTGGAGACCCGTTGGAAAAGGAGTTATAAACTTGCAGCGTGTATTCTCAACTTAACTTTAGAGTTTTTATTATCTGTGAACAACCAGAAGGTGCAAGTTTCATTCTGAGACTTCGGCGGCCTCTGCTGGGCCTCCGAACCTGATCAATCTGACCGATCAGAAAAGGATCACTGACTTTTTAAAGCTCCAGGGCGTAAATAAGCCCAGATTTTTACAACAGAGCTTTAGGGCCACGCTAAGAAAAAAAAATTACATTAAAAGTCACAATGTTGTGAGAATAAAGTCAAATGAGATTTTTTTTTTTTTTTGGCAGCTCTCGTTAATTTTTTTCCCACGAGTTGGATCCACAATGTGACCTGTCAGTCAATCCAGTAGATGAAATGACCAATCCAAAGCTAAATGCTCGTGACCTGCAGAGCTGCTGCAGCGCGACTGAGCACGTTCAAAGATCTGACACTGAGAATAATCTGATGCTCATGTGCTGCAGATTAATTATCTCCTCATGTGTTAAACTAATATCAAAATATAATTTAACAAGATGCTCAATCTTCTTCATTTACCACAGTTCAAATGATAAACCTGCTTTATGTGTAGGAGTTCAGATATTACGACTCAGCTTCAGATTGGTCGCTTGATGACACGCCTACTGGATTGATTGACAGGTCGCGTCGTGGATCCGACTCATGGAAAAGAAGAAAAAAACACAAGCGCTACAAAAAGTCTTGCACAACTTTATTCTCGTAATATTAAGACTTGGACTTTATTCTGGTAATTTTATAACTTGTAGTTTTTGTTTTTCTCAGCGCGGCTCTAAAGCTCCGTCGTGGATTTTACATTTTTTTTAAGTTTGAGTTCATGTGAATAAAAAAGACCTGCAGGTTCCACCTCACTGCCCAAACTGAACGAGTTTTAGTCGTTTTAAAGGTTTGACGTCACCAACGCGTCTCGTCAGAGCCGTTCGTTGAGGGCGGAGCTTCCTGTTTAGTAAATTTACCGCCGCCTCCTCCAGTCAGACAGCTGCTCAAGATGTTTCCAGTCAAGTGTCCATCTGCTGGCTGGAGCTCTGGACATCTAACCACACGCTTCACGTTGGTCACATGTTGATCTCCATCCTCCTGATCAGAAGTGTCCTCCTTCCCCTCGAGCGTCCCGTTCACGTGCAGCTCCGGAGCGTTCTCATCGACGGCGTCTTCTCCCGACCAGTTTCTGACATCCTCCGGAGACGACGTCACCGAGTCCTCGGTGTCCCCACAAACGCTCTCCTCCTCGCTGCACTTCATGATGCTCTCGGTGGAAGACGTCAGAGAGTTGCTCTCGCCTCCGTCCGCACGTTCGGCTTCCTGTTTTTCTCGTACCGACTCACGGGGCTCCAGCTCAGGTGCACCGTTCACATTCTGAGTCTCCACGTGGACTTCAGGCTGAAGGAGGACGTCGTTTCTGTCCACTTCCTGTTCGTGCTTTTCTTGTACCGAGCAATCTGGTTCAAGCTCAGGTGCACCGTTCACATTCTGAATCTCCACGTGGACTTCAGACTGAAGAACTTCATCTCTGTCTGTAGTTTCAGCTTCTTGTACCGAACCACTGAGTCCCACCTCATGTTCACTGTCCCCATTTGAACTCAGGCCGTCTTCTTTGTCCATGTGTTCAACTTCCTGTTGGAGCATTCCCTGCATCGAGTCACTTCGTTCCACCTCAGGTGCAACGTTCACATTTGAACTCAGGCCTTCTTCTTTGTCCGTGTGTTCAACTTCCTGTTTCTTTCCTTTGTCCGAGTCACTTCGTTCCACCTCAGTCGCGTCACTCCCATTTGGACTCTTCTGATGGACCTCTGACTCGAGCGCTGCTTCGTCTTCGACTCCACGTTCAACTTCCTGTTGAAGCACTTCTTGTATCAAGTCACTGGGTTCCACCTCAGGTGCACCGTCGACATTCAGGGTCTCTACGATGATTCCAGACTGAAGGAGGAGTTCACGTTTGGCGCCAGGTCCACCTGAATTTCTGTCTCTTTCTGCACTTTGACCTTCATAAACCTGAAACTTCACGTGATTTTCCAAACGGGGCTTTTCAGAGCAGGAGTCCTCCGGCGAAGGTGAAATCTCTTCAGAAATCACAAACATTTCAGGCTCGGAAAGGACTCGGTTTTCTTTGGACCCTAAACGAGCCACGGTCTCCATCTCCATGGGCGAGTGGACGTCCACCGGTGTCCGGATCAGGCAGCTCCTTTGTTCCATCTGCTCCACGGAGCTGAGACTCCCCGAATCGCTGGGACTCTCCCCAACGTAAAATGTGGCCTGTGAGAGTTCATGGTCCTCAACGACCACTTCCAGGTGGTCGCTCTTCTGGGAGATCCTGAGCGAAGGTTTCTTCTGGTGCAGCATTTCATCCGAGTCCAGAACATCTACCGGGGGTTTGGACTGCTCACGTGGGAGTTTGTCAGGGTTTGGGGTCACATTAGGCTGATGAGGGACTGGACTGTGAAGGGAAACCAAAAAAACACCAAGTATCAACAGATCAAGTCATTTGAATCCATTAAATGTGTGAAATCACTCGTGCACGAAAACCTTCAGCTCATTCAGGCTGACCTTTACTTTTTGCAACTTTTAGACAAATCAAAACATTTCCATAGAAATGCATCAAGATTTCTTCAAAAACAGTTTCTTTGAAATCTGAGAAGCTCATTTTTGTCGTCTCATGCTACTTTTAGTGTTTGAGCTACTGTTCGGCTACTTTTAGCGAGCTCATTGTTGCTTTTATCAAACCTTTTGCTACTTTCAATACTTTTTGGCTTTTTTTTTTTTTTTTTTTTAGCTTTTAGCCACCCTTTGGCTACTTTCAGCTAACATATTGGTCCTTTTAGCTTTTAGCCACACATTGGCTACTTTCAGCTAACATATTGGTCCTTTTGGCTTTTAGCCAACAATTTGCTTATTGTATCTTTCAGCTAGCCTTTTGTTGCTTTTTGGCTTTTGCCAATGGCTTGCTTATTTTAGCTTTTAGCTAGTATTCTACCACTTTCAGCTTTTTGCTACCCTTTTGCAACTTTTAGCTTTTTTCTTTTGACTTTAAACTAACAATTTGCTTACTTTAACTTTTGGCTAATGTTCTTTTAGCTTAGCCTCAGTTTAAGCTGCTTTAGCATATTTCAGCTGTCAGTTTAGTTTGCATCTTGTTTAATTGGAATAAAATCAGATTCCTGACTCGTACCTTTCCATGGACTCGTAGGAAACGGTCAGACTGTGCTCCCTGATGGACTCCTCCTCCTGCGCCTGAGCCAGGCCCCGATTGGACGAGGCGTAGGTGAGGATGGCGTCCGTCACGGAGAACGGCGTGAGGCCCTGAACGCAGTCCTGGATGTGGCCGACGGGCAGCTGGGTCTGCAGGAACAGGTGGAGCTGGCTGTCTGACAGACATACCGTCATGTGCACCACTCTGCCGCCGTGACAAAAGATAAACATGTTTGTTGGCAGGAAGTCTGGATTAAAAAAAAAAAAACTTTACAAAAGAGCTGGAGGAGAACTGACTTGTTTAAAAAGTCCTGAAGTCCTTTCCTTCGTCTTTCCAGAAAGTCCTCGTTGTTGAAGTAGAAGAAGGATTTTCCTGGAAGGTCTGGGACAGGACTGGAAGGAAAAAAAGATTTAAGGCTTGATGTGATTAACCGTTAGCTTGTTAGCTTGTCAATCCAGTAAGAATTAAAACTATTTCTCCAAACAGGTTGTTCAAAGAGCCATCTACAACAGGTAAGATGATAATTATTCATAAACCAACAGAACCTCAGTTCAAACGATGTGAACTGGACCGGACAACTTACACCAAACCCGCGTTCTTCTGCAGCTTCTTCTTGAGCCACTCGAACTCGCTGTAGCGCCGGCGCACGCAGGACGTCTTGGCGGTGAACGCTTTACTGTTCGTCTGAGCAAATTTAAAAAAAGAGACGGAAACAATGTCACGCAGAACCAAACAAAAAGACAACTGGATTGTTGTTTTCACTAAATCATGCAAAAGGAAATGCTCAAAAGTGCTTAAATTAAAAACACAATTTATTCTTATTTGGTAAGAGAACCCTGGAAATTAGGAAGAAACAGATCCTACATGCTAAGATTTGGACTTCAGGCTGAGAATCAAACAGGAAGTGATGCAGCCCGCACAAATAACCAACTACTTGTCGCGCGGACACGTAATCAAACTGATCTTATGGATGAAAAGAAGCTTCATGACGAGAGTCCCCTGATGTGGACGTGAAGCTGCAGCAGCTAAAAGCGCTCACTGTAAAGTCATGACTGGTTAAAAAAAACAACAACAACACGGTTTATGTCTTTTTAAATTACAAACAGGAAAGCAAAATTTGACGTCTGCGTTTGTTTACCTTCACAAACAGCTGAAGTGACTGAACAGAGGTTAAATTTACCGGACGTGTTTGATTATCTACAAACTAAACCAAATTAATGTTCGCCAGACAAATAACTCGACAGCTTTTAACGGGATCAGCTGTTTGTTTGTTTACATGGAGTGCAGACCTGCATTTTCAGAATAGCTTCGTTTTACACTTAGCTAACGCTAAACCGCTAAGACTTCCATCAGTGTTCGTCTCCTTCCAGCTGAAGCTGCGTTGACCAATCACGTCTTGTCACGTGCGCACGCAGTCGGCCTAACGGACTCTTCGGGACACGCCCACGACAGACGGGAACAAACCTGTGAATGTTGTTAGCGGACTCAAAGTTGGTGAAAGCTAACTTAGCGGAAGCTAATTCTGCTAACAGTTTCCAAAGTTAGCAAAAACGCTAATCGGCTAAACGAGGAATCTGCTCCGCTGTTCGCTGTGCATGCCGCCGCTGGGAAACTACCGGAGGAAACGCTTTCAAACTGAGATACAGTTCAGGATAAACTTTATACGTTTGAGTTTATAGTTCGAAAAGAAAACCTTCATTAATTAAGGACATTTATTTTTAAGAAATATATAAACTTTTATTGACTTTGGAAAACACAAAAACGATGCAGCGCAGCCATTTGTACACACGGACAACAAAAACCGGGTGTGGTAGTAGCTGAGGGTCATCCCCAACACGCTCTCTCTGCACAAACTGATTGAACAAACTCTGTTCAAAACTTTAGCAGACAGGGCGACTATCATTTTATTAATTTAACACACATTTTTATATGTTGTTATGATACTAATGGAACAAACCAGTAACAATATTTGTGATGTTCACGGTGAAGAGCAGAAACTGGTCTTCCTCGGATCAGAAGAGCTGATGTCAGATCATGTGAGGTCATGAGGTTTGTGTCGGTGTCACGAGTCATCGCCCACGCTACAAATGTGTCTGCACGGGGCTCTCTGCTGACGGCAGGCGTCGCCTCGGCAACATCATCAACACATTGCACATTCAGTGTAAAGCTACAACCCCAGCTTTGAGATTTAAACAATAATAATTAAAAATGAGCTGCTGGTGCGCAACGCTCATTCTGATCAGGCAAGAATCGCTTTCTGAGAATCACCAGGTGTGATTTTCTTATCAACTTCCAACATGTCTGCTTTGTTTCTGCTTGTACACAATCGCTACAACACATAGTTTGATTCATTATCGAGGTTAGAGGTTGACCCATTTAAGATTTAAAAGGCCGATAACGATTTATAGAAATCAGGGCAACACACCTTTTATTTTTTGATCAATAGTTATTTTTCAGAAACAAAACAGTAATTATTATTGTTAAACGTGTATTTAGCACTCTTAAAAGAACTAAAAAGCCTAAAGAAATCTAAACTGTGGCCCTGGTTGTAGCTGCTGATTGATGTTTTTTATTGACTAAAATCGGTTGATCAATCGGTCAGTGATTTATTGTGACTCTGGGACAGGGGTCAGCATCTTTTCTGCCGCTTCACTAACTAAATAAAATGTGTCTGGAACCACAAAACCTGCTACAACTGTCATTATCAACTAGTGGCCCATGGGCCACTTTTAAGTTTAAGAGGGGGATTTTCCAGCCCAAAGCAAATGAACTTTTTCAACTTTTTTTTTTTTCTTAATACATCGTAGGACCAAAAACAAACCATACTCATATAAAGAAGAAAAATAAACTATAATTTAGGGGTTAGAATCCCCTGCTCATGGAGAATAAAGTAAGTTTCTTTCAGCTGCTCCCTTCTTCTCACAAGAAAGGTGTTCTATCATCACTCCATAACATATACAGTATCGTAAAATCATTGCAGTAAATATCAGAAATCACTTTTTATTTCAAAGCATGCCTGAAAATGTGAAAATATGAAATGTGAACTAAACTAAACCTAATTATTATTCAGAGCTGAAGAAAATGTCTTAAAATGAAATGCAGATCAATAATAACCCCTTTGATCTCTGGAAACCAGCGCCTTCATTCGTTGTGTTTGTTTGTTTAGGACTCACGTGCAGAAATATCTTATAGTCGATGTATGAACTCCAAGACCCCTCGTTCTGAATGCGAGGGTCCTGCACTCGCACTGCAACAAACTCCTGAAAAAAAATGATAAAACAAGAGTTTCATGAAAGCCGCTGATTCATTTGTGCGTCTGTAACAGGTGAAAGTTTGAGAGTGCACGGCTTTTCTGCAAAAATAGTCTTAAAAAGTTCCTCTAATTGTTTGATGCACTTAACTCGCCGAGGTCTGCTCTTCAGCGGAGGCGTTTGTGACACGACACGCAGAACTCGTGTCAAAGATTAATGTTTGCATGAAAAAAGGAGGTTACTCACATCGTCAACGTGATTCCTGCTCATCCTACCGAGAACCGCACTGCGAAGAGACGACACAATTCAACAGAGATGATGAAACAACCCGGACCAGTCATGAAACATTCAGTGCCACCTTGTGACACGAGCGGATGAATCATCCTCCGTAACAGAAGCTGGTCAGGACGATTAGACGAGTCACACGTGTGGTTCTCTCTTCATCATTCAAAACCATGTCTCCATAGAAAACAACCAGTTAGTTCTTCTAGACTGATTGTAGTTAATGAATTAACTGCAGCGACAGAATATCAAACTGGTAAATTGAGATTCCTTTAAAATAATTCATGACGCTCATTGTAAGAGTTTAAGTTCATGATTGACTCAGATTTGTGTCTGTTCTCATCTAAAAAAAAAAAACTGATCAGTGTTTGTTTGCTTTAAGGTGATTACTAGTCTTTAAGACTTTACAGAATTTTAGGCAGAAAACAAATATTTGTCACTTTTCTTTTTGCTCAAACTAACTACTAGTTTGCTCCTACTTGAAATTAAATGCAAAAACAGCTCAAATCTCATAAAATTAAACTCACTGAGTTTTTTTTTTTTAAAGAATTAAAAGCACATAAATGCAGTGACTCTCCAAAACCTATTTTAGGCCTAAAATGACATAATATTTAGTTGTTTTTTGTTTGTTATGTGAATGTTGGCTCAACTTTCTTGATGTTTTTGCTGTTTAAGAACTTCTGTGTACTTTATTTTAGCCATTCATTTTTCAAAATGTTCAGCTCATTTAGGAGATGGGTGTGATGACCTTCGGTTTTTGTAACTTTTATACTTTTCAATATATTTAACTTTATTTTAATTTCCCCATAGAAAAACATTGATCTCTCTCCAATTCCTCCAAATCATTGTATTATTTGTTTTAGCTAACCTTTTGCTACTTTTAGAATTATCCTTACTTTTTGTAACTTTTCGCTTACCTACTTATCCATTTTAGCTAGCAGTTTTTTTTTAATCAGGTTTTAGTTATTTTAAGCTTGAATTGAACTACTTTTCCTCTTTATCTTCTGTTTGGCTTTTTAAATTGTTTTAGCTAGCATTTAGCTACTAATGGGGCTTAGCTAAAGTTCTATTTAGCGTCATCATCTCAATTTAAGCTTCAATTAATTTCAGCAACACAGCATTCACACTGTATTTAATAAGAAATATATAATTTCTCTAGTTTTATTTTTTCTTACACTAACTGTTTCTATAATTCATTTTTGTGTTTTTTTTTTTTAGCATATTGTTGGCCGTTTTTTAAGCTTGGTGTCATTTTAACTAAGAGACTAAAAGTAAAATAATATCAGAAAATTAATGTTATTTTAAAAGGCTTTTAAAATGCTCTTACATATTACCAGCACATTTATATCTACTTTGTATTTATATACAATATAAAACATATGTAAACCATTCATTAAGCACAATTTTGTTAAACTTTTACATGTTTTTGTATAAAAACAACAGCAGACAATGGTTAAATTCAATGAAAAATAATATTTGATTAAATGGTTACGTCTCCAGATAATTCATAAAGCAGTTGCCAGAAATAGAACCTAAAACCTAACTCGTTGTTTGTTTGTTTATGTACAGATGTTACTCATAAGATAAGAACTTCGAGGATTGTTCAGCTCTCAGGCCTGAATTGTTACTTCTTGTAAACAAGTTAGCTAAAAGCTAATCCCGTGCGAAAGCTACTTACTTTCACAAAGTGTTCGATGGCTTCTGTTGTTAACATTCAGTCCGATGTGAGTATTCCTCTGCTCGTCGGTAACTTCGTTTTACTAAACAACAAAACCTTCAAATACAAGAGAAGAGTCTTCTTTTCAGCTCCTATCTCCATTTCGGAAGCACGATCATTGCGACGTTGCGTAATCACGTCATTGGTGTGGTTTAAGGCAAGCCGATAAATCATATAATAAATAAACGAGTATTTGACACAATTCAAATTCTTTATTTAGACTTTAACAAAAGAAATATAACTTTTTATGTCTAAAACGTTGTTATTTCGTGTAGTAGTTGTTTAAACATCCTACATAAAGAAAAACATTACATATAAGTTTGTGTTCAATTAAATGCTTTAACTTTCTGCTCTATTTTTGCATCTAAAGGGGAGGGGCGAAAAATAGGTTTCGTGCTGGATTCAATTACACACTGGGAGCTCGGAAATTTTGAACGTCTGGCGAAAGCAGTCAAAGAAACCTCTAATAAAGGTTTTTACACCAAAGTTTAGTATTTGATATATTTCCATTATTTTTTTTAAATAAAAGTATTATTTTGTTGTCACTCAAAGACAAATCTAGTTTCGCCCAAAATAAATGTAGAAAAATAAATTACGCAAATGTCTGTGCAAAAAAGGAAAACTCAAAAGCAACGCAAGCAAATATCCTGATGCATGCTCAATAATCCAGGTAGAAAAATCTAAAAAAGTTAGATCTGGTCCTCTGGACATTCACAAAACAAAACAAAACAAAACAAAAATAAATTGTAGAAACGTTTCGTCTTTCCTCTGAAAGACCTCTTTAATTTGAGGACTGAGCTGAATACAGCACCTCAGACTGAAGAAGTCTTTCAGAGGAAAGACGAAACTTTTCTACAATTTTTGTTTAGTTTTTTGAATGTCCAGAGGACCAGACTTAACTTCTTTAGACAACGCAAGCAAACTACAAGAAAGAAAGTTGAAATATGAAATGGGGAGGGGGAAAAAAATGCTCTTGATTTTCTACATCTGCCTTATAATCTGTCTGTTTTAGCAACTTTTGACATCTTTGCTTTAACTTGTTTGAAAAAAAAAAATCTGTACTTCTCTTATGATTATCTATTGTTGATTGTCCAAGGAAAATCTATTGCTGTATTGTTGTTGTTGTCATCATCCTTTGTAGCCAGGTCTCTCTTGTAAATGAGTCCTCTTGAGGCTCAATGAGATTAACCTGCCTAAATAAAGGTTGAATGAATGAAAAAAAAATACCTATGGAGTTTCTAATGTGTAGAATGCTTTTTTTTTTTAGTACTGATTGCATTTAAAATATGTATATATATAAAACAGCAGTTTTCTATCAAATCTAAGGTTGATAAAATGTGAAATGTATTTAGGGTCCAGTCCGCCGCTTCCTCCCACTTTGTCAGATCTTTAAAACATGTGGATGCGGCAGAAGCATCACTTGTGTGTTGAAGTTGAAATCCATATGCTGTGCAGTCTACGTGAGTTCGAAGGCCCCGCCTTCTGAATAAACCGACGTGCTTTTTTTTCCTCCTACCAGACGAAAGGGGCGGAAACGGCACATTTTTTTGTTGTCAAGCTAGCGGCTCCGCTTTTCGACGTTAAATCCACACAAACCGCGGCGGCGCGCCTGCATTACAGTGACACAGCGGCAGTAGCGTTGCTGCAGTTGTACAGAAATTTGCTAATTTTTAACTGATCGGTGAGTCCCCCCCCACCTCCCCTTCCTTTTTCTTCTTCTGTTGTTTCATTGATTGTGCACGAGACCGAACGGTGGCGAGCAGGTAGTTAGGTGATGTGCATGGTTTAATTCGCGGTTTGACCACCTGTACGCCTAACAGAAAGTTAAGAGGCGCTTTGAACGATTTGTGCAAGTAGAAAATGTGTCTTTAACCGGCAGACATCTCCCAGAATGCACGCGCGGCGTCTGCCGCCAAAGCAACATGGAGGAGACAACAGTTCGCTGGAGTCTGCGGGTCCTCCGAGGGTCCATCGTGCCATTTTTTTATTCTCCCTTCCCTCCATTTTTCTTACCACTTATTTAGGCAGGTTAATCTCAAGATGTAAAATCAATATAAATATCATATTTTACACTGCATTGATTCAGATTGTTTGGATTAAAATGCCCGTTTTGGCATCATTAGACATTTTTATTCATTGCAGCTGTGCCATGATTTGTTGGAAACCTCCCATTGTTGGTGCTCTGCGTTAAAGGGACTTATTGCAAAGCTTTAAAACGGATGTGAAAAGGTCCTCGTGAACTATATCCACACGGATCCGTTTGCAAGAGTTTGCTCCAGTGGTCCTCCAGATTAATGAATGCAAGTTTGAAATGCGGGTCTGCACTCAATGTAAACAAAGCATTGATGGACCACAAGGATGCAAACTTTTGTTTACTGCCAGCCGCAAAAAATAAAATACAAATAAAAAGAAGAATAAGGACTGACATACTCCCAAAGTCGGTGTGATGTCAAACCAACATTTCTGGTTGGGGGTAAATCTCGTTGTGTTGTGGAAAACTGATAGGAAGTGAAGTACGTAATTACTGTATTTTGTTTTATCTCATATATTCTTTCAAGAATGTAATAAGGATGTTAAACGTCCATATAAGCTGGTGGATATGTGACTAAATGACCCGACGGTGTTGCCCGATGCAAAGATGCTACGCTTAAACCAAAGAGTCCACCAAGACTTATTTTCTAATAACTTACAGTTGTAAAGTTTTTCATTAAAAGTTAATAATCACTATATTCAGCATCCTGCTGTTTATGATGAGATAGTTGACAAAATAAGACTCAGTTCACACTGATTTGAACAGTCACACGGTCTAATTCATGTACCGTATTTTCTGGCGTATAAGTCACATTATCTGACCCGTCACGTGTATTATGCGCTTATTTAATGGTCAAAACAGCTTTATTTCGCCTGGGCGGTGCGGCACCATCCATCCATCCATCGCGGCCGGAGCCACTAGCTCTCCAGCGTTCCTCATGTATGCACGGGAAGACTCGCTGTTGCAGTTCTTTGAAATTTAAAGCGTCAATCGAAAATTGCGTTATGAATATGTAAAAAAAAACGTATATGTCTCTTCAGCGTATAAGTCTCAGGACTGACAAATCTATGAGAAAAAAACTGCGACTTGTACGCTGAAAAATACGGTAATAGCACTAATTAAACAATTTCAGATAACGTAAAATATTTTATTAACAACAGAGAAAATCATGTAGTCTGAATAAATAAAATGCTTTGTCTATTCGCCCCATCCGTTTTCAGCATGATGTATTTCTAAAGGTTAGTTTTGTACATTTCAGGTGTGTATTCAGTCGAGGCGGTGGAGAGTCACAGTTCTGCATATATACTTAAAGTAGCAAAAATACGGGTGATTAAAACGAGTGGAACAGACTACGTGGTGCCAAACGAAAAGCCTCCTCGTGTTCACGTGACCAAGGACCCCGCTGTCCAACTTCATGAATTCACTACGTGAACTGAACTCTTTAAAATCTAATCCTAACAAAGTCATTTTAAAGCAGATGTTAAACGTTAGACATTAAATAGCTGAATGATTGATGAAACTGTAATACAGAAAAAGTGAACGAACAAATTCAACAGAATCGATACTTTTTTATTTATTTTATTTATTGAAATACATTTATCACAGTACAGTTAGTTAACAGTATGGCTCTAACTATAATTAAGGTTAGAACGTAAAAAAAATTGCTAAAACCTCATTTATAAAGTTCTATCTTATCAGTAATGAAGTAAAACAATGTTAAACATCCACATCTGGTTTTGGACAAGGTTTGCTTTTTAAAAATAAACGTTTGAACAATTCTGTGAAACTTTCAGATAAATTAGAATAAGTGACATAAATGTTTAAATGACACTAAAGGGGAGATTTATGGCCGGTACTATGAGCAAATTACAAAATTAGAAACATGAAGATTGTACAGTGTCAAGTTGTAATAGAACAGAAAATGCTATATTGTAACAACTTGTAATTTTATTGTAAAATAACTACTTGTTTGTGGATGTATCTGCATGCTGGACCTGAAACACATTATTTTGGTGGTAATTGTTGTGATCTATGGGAAGAATCTGGAGCTATTTTTGAGGTAAGTAAAGTCACATTTATTACCGTATTTTTCAGACTACGAGGCGCATTATGCAAAATAAAACGGTCAGATAAGTCAAACTTTTTCAACTCATTCACAATAACTACATAAAATGAGTTTGAGGTCAGTAAACACAACCAGATACATAATAATAATACATAACTTTCACTGTCGATTTTTTAAAAAAATTAAAGGATTTTAAGTGCGCCTTAATAGTCTAAAAAATACAGTAGACGTTTGAACAAATGTAATATCCATACGGCTTTTGATGAGCAGAAATATTCAGAAAGTTTTCTATGAATACATGAGAAATTCACCAGAATGGTTAAAAACAGAAATATTTTGGGTTAATAATGTGTTATTTATTTGTTCCTCTTACAAATCTGGTGAGTTTATATCATTTGGTTAACGGTGCATAAAAAGTTAATAATCCAAATAAAGTACCAGCTGTTCACAGTTATGATTATAACCGTTTAAAAATGATTTAAAAAGCACCCTGTACAGTATTTTCTGCCGTGCCTCATATGTTCCTCCTTTCTGCCCTGCACAGGAACCTGCTGGTCCCCAGGTCTACCTGATGAGCATGAGCCAGACCACAGAACCCTCTAACGATGCGCCCGCTCTTACAGAAGGTTTGATACGCTGTTCATTCCTAACAAACATTTTCTGTTTGCTCGTCTGCGTGAGATAAACTATAATGCTCAATGTTTGTGATGCGTGTGGAGGTTAATCAGCGTCTGTTGCAAATAACTGAATGTTTTTAACGAGAGATGTGTAACACGTTTGTACCCTTTTATAAAAATTAAAAATAAACCGCTGGGGTCACTGAAATAACTTGAAAATTATAAAAGTAACAAGAAAAAAAACCCCCTGAAAATCTACACAATAAAATGAATTTAGTTTCAGCAGAATTGTTTTTAATTATTTTAACGAATGAAACTGAACTTGATGAAAAAGACGGTGTCCTTAGAAGAGACACGTGTGTGACCTGTAGTCAGTGGGTCGACCTGTTTAAAGGTGACAGGTAGTCACAGGGCTGCTGGACATCCTGGTGTGTACCTCACTGGACGTGGAGCGCAGGAAACTGAGTCGTCTCAGGAGCTTAGAAAGACAAAGACTAAAGGCTGCAAGACCATCTCCATCAGCTTGATGTTCCTCTGACTGCAGCTGCTCAGATGATTCAGGAGTTTCAGGTCCTCAGGACTGGAGACAACCTCCTGGATGTGTCCACAGGAGGACAGCTGATGACAAACTGAAGAGACATTTAATTCAAAAGGGAACCCCAGAACTTCCACAAACATTACAGGTGAACTGCAAGGTCAAAGGTCATCAGTGTCAGCTCACACCATCGGTCACTGTTTGAGACAAAGAGGACTTAATGGGAGACGACTGTGGAGGACAATAAATCATAAAAAGAGCCAGACTGGAATTTGTATAAATTTATATTGAGAAGCCACAAAGCTTCTGGGAGAAGGTCCTGTGGGCAGACGAGACAAAACTGGAGCTTCTGACAACACGTCCCATCAGCTGTGTCCACAACCCAAAACTGAAGAAGAACCTGTACCTGCAGAGGACGCCCGGTTCTGTCCTGCTACTAACTCCAAGAATGTCTCAGAACCAAACACTGGACAGTTTTGAAGTGTCCTCTGAGCCCTGATTGAAATCTTGTTGAACATCTGTGGAAGAAGCTGAAACATCTGGAGAAGAATGAACCCTTCAAACCTGAGACAGCTGGAGACATTTGATCATGAGGAGTGGACCAGAACACCTGAGGACATTTAAACCAGAACACCTGAGGACAGGTGGACTAGAACACCTGCGGACAGGTGGACCAGAACACCTGCGGACAGGTGGACCAGAACACCTGTGGACAGGTGGACCAGAACACCTGTGGACAGGTGGACCAGAACACCTGTGGACAGGTGCAGACGTCTCATAAAAAGTGCTTTCAGTGATATTTGTGGGGTTTTGTTTATTGAACAAATAACACAAACACATTTATTCACGTGTGTGAATCTGAAGTTTTCATTTTCAAGCTGCAGAAAGAAACGCAGCGTTAATTCTTCTGATCCTGTTTGTTAACGTTCATGACCGACAGAGGCTAAAGTGACTCCAGCAGAGAAGAAAGAAAAGAAGCCAGATGACGTTGCAGAGGAAGAGGAGGAGGAAGAGTACGTGGTGGAAAAGGTGCTGAACCGGCGAGTGGTGAAAGGCAAAGTAGAATACCTGCTCAAGTGGAAAGGCTTTTCTAAGTGAGTATTTCTAAGAGTTTATGGAACAAACAATTTAAAACTCTTCTGGTGCCTGTTGGATCTTAAATAAAAACATGAAGCTCTTTTTTCTACAAACACACAACTTTTGGCGTTTTGTCTAAATGTAACAACTTTTGCAGCAACATGGCCGCTTGCAGCAGGTTTTACTGGATGTACTGAGAAACGTGACCACTCTCCTTTTCTCTGTTGTGTCCTTGGAGTTTAATAAAGTTTCTAAAGTAGTTCCAGAGTTCTCCCCGAACGTCTCGACAGACTCACAAACTGCGCTGCGCTATCTCTGTGCAAATCTTTTCAAGGTCCTAGTTGCAGGTGCTCAGGGTGTTTTTGTGCGTGTTCAGGGCCAGTGATCATGTTTCATCCTGAAACATGTGAGTCTGACACAAAAACCCTGGTTTAAAAATTCACATAAAGATGTTTGAACGTATTTTTCCCATTTCAAATGGTTTCCCTGCAAGTTTTTTACAGAAACTCTGATTAAACCGTTACACTTTCTGCTACTTTAGTTGATAATATGGCTTTTTTTTTTTTGTGCTTGTCTGTAAATAACAAGAACCAAAACTGTTTTTTTGTCCTTGCTCCTTTTGACCAGCTCTACCCCAAAAAACAAAACTGGAACTCTTTGAGAGGGTTTTACACTCTGCAGCCAGATGGTTCCACACAGCAGCGTGCACGACAAACTGAACGCAGACTAACACCCAGAAAACTGCTAGAAAAACACAACTTTATATTGTGAACTTAATCAAACATTTAAAAAGAGGTTTAGATCCCCCTCATTGCACTCACTGTTTTAAATGGGGAAGAACAAAAGAGCTGGTGTTGAATGTAAAGATAAATGGCTAATTTCCACTGTTCTTGGTTCTGCAGTGAAGATAATACCTGGGAACCAGAGGAAAACTTAGACTGTCCAGATCTGATCGCAGAATATCTGCAGAACCAGAAAACGGCACATGAAGGAAAAAGGAAGAGCGGAGACGCAGACGGAGATGAAAGCAAATCCAAAAAAAAGAAGGATGATGTAAGTAAAACAAATTTACCAATTTGCTACATTGAAGTAGTAATGTCATAACTTTCTGATTGTCAGGTTCCTATTTAGTTTAATAAATAATTATTGTTCGTTAGGAAAATATCAACCATCTAGATACAAACGTGCACAAGTCAGGTTTTTATTTGGCTGCTTCGTTTTCTTGTAATGGTGTTCACAAGAATTCATGAAACCAATGTTATCAAATGAAACCAGAGTGAAAACTATCAAAATCAATATCAGAGTGAAAACAGCCAATCAAAATCAAGAACCGAGTGAAAACAGCCAATCAAAATCAATATCAGAGTGAAAACAGCCAATCAAAATCAATATCAGAGTGAAAACAGCCAATCATAATCAATATCAGAGTGAAAACAGCCAATCAAAATCAATATCAGAGTGAAAACAAGTGCACGTGACTGCTGTTTCAGCAGCTCCAGGCTGTAGAGACAGAGAAGAGATAATTATGGTGTCACTTGTTGTTTGTTCCTCAGAACGAGAAGTTAAGGGGCTTCGCTCGAGGTCTGGAGCCAGAACGGATCATCGGTGCCACAGATTCCACAGGCGAACTCATGTTCCTCATGAAATGGTCTGTATCAGCTGTGCAGTCCAACACCAGTGAACGCGGTTTGTCGAGGGGTAAAAACACTAAAATGTTTCCGTTGACGCAGGAGGAACTCGGACGAAGCCGACCTGGTGCCGGCCAAAGAGGCCAACGTGAAGTGTCCGCAGGTGGTCATCTCCTTCTACGAGGAGAGGCTCACTTGGCACTCGTATCCCTCTGAAGACGAGAAAAAAGATGACAAAAACTAACAGAGGAAGAGGTCCAGGAGAACTTCATCGTGCTTTTGATGGGCGTGGGGGGAGGAGACCAGCGAGACATTGTGAACTCATCTTTTGGTGTAGCGTCACTCATCAGGGTCTACTTTTTGTGTGGATAGAGTCAGTTAGACGCTTTAGATTTGCTTCATGGATTAAAAGACGCAGCGTTAGTTTTGAGTAAACATTCGTCACTTTGCCTTTAGAACCGTTTCCAGTCTGTGTATCGTTCTGCTCCGTTTCCTGCACAGGCCGAGTGCCACGACTTAAAGGTGCTCATTGCAAAGTCGTGACAACTGGACACAAATACACAAATCCTAAATGACAAAACTAAACTTTTACTTAAAGATTTGTGATCGGATGCCAACCACGTTTGTTTACCTGCAGAAACGGCCAAAGGGACTGAAAATGGGTCAAAGTCGCGACCTTATTTGTTTACATACTGACGTGTTGATGTTGTGGCTTTCAGAGAATTCAGCCAAGTGATGTTTACGCTGAGCGCAGACCCGCATTTTAGATTTGAATATGTGGAAAACTACCAAACTGAAACTGCACCACTGGATGTAGTTCAGGGCGACTTCTGTACGTTTGATTTCATACTTTGCAATGAGTCCCTTCAACTGGTTTGTTGTAATTAACTGTGTTTGAAAAAACAAGGGCAGGTACAGAATGTTTTTTTTTTTTATTTTTAGTTCAGAATCTCAATTTACTTCATGTAAACAAACCCAGACGTCACAAAGTAACTCAAGTCTTGAAAAAAAGCAGAAAACCCTGAGAGTTGGTTGTCAGATTCTGGATTCTTATTCAAGTGAAAAGAAAAGTCGATTAGTTAAGAGTGATCTTTTTTATTGTGCCGTTGGTTTTAAAACTTGAGGTTTGTTGTTTTGGGAGCAGAGCTGAGTTCACGTTGGCAGTTTCCTCCAGACATGTTTGGTGTTCGCTTATAAACGCTGGTTTTGTGATTAATTTAGCCGTTGTAGTCTTTGTACTGTTCTTCGTCTTGTCGCTTTTGGAAAATAAATCACTTTTTGTTAAAACGCCGTCTCGAGGATCACTCGTCAAAAACATGCTTGAGCTTTTTTTTTTATTTTAAAAACTGTGGAAAGTCTCGGCCTTGAGAAGAAAGCACGGACGACGAGCACAAGAGTCACAGGTGAAAATAAAAACACTTTATTAATCAATAAAAACAAGTCTTGATTGCCGGTACATTTCTCCAAACGGGGAACTACATCCAAACTCAAAAGCAGAGTGAGACTGTTGTGAAGACGCCGGACAAGCTACATAAAACATGAAAATATTTACAGAACAAGACGAACAGAAAAAGTGCACAAAGTAGTAGCAGTACTTATAGTTGGTGCTGCACCGGGTTACATTAAAGTGAACCAGAGATTCATGCCTGAATATCATACTTAAGGACGTTTCTCAGATATTTTTTTTATTTTTGGACATCATCTTAATGTTTGTGTTCTGTTCAGCCTCTTGTAAATAGAATAACCTAACTGTTGTCTTAGCTGCGAGAACAAACCCTGTTTTTTTATGTATTTATTTTTTAAAGCGATACAACGCACCCACAGGATTCATTCAAACACACAAGTAATAGCACTTCTACTTGGAGAACGTTCAGACCCCGTTCTCAAAACCCTTCGATAATGAGATCATTTTTAAACAAAAGGCATTTGTATTAAAGTGGCCACAGCACGCCGTCGTCTCACACGCTCGACTTTTACCTCATTTATTAACGTGGCTCGCTTTTCCAACGCTTAAACATAGGACTGAATATTTAGGCCTTACAGCAGTTTAAAAAAAAAAACAACCTCAAGTTGCTTTTGGCTGGGTCGGCAAATGAATTAATCCAAAGGAATAACGCTGCCTAAACCACAGCATCAACTGAGTCGGTTTCATTTTAATGTTTTAAATTAAATGAGGCGTCCAAGAAGAATAACGCAGACAAAACGACCCGTGACGGCCGCAACCAGTTCAAACAGTACAGTACTCGAGCTCCTGGCCCATCACAGCATCATCAGCACCTCTGATGATTAAAGCCTCCACAGAACGTCTTCTCATCGACGGAAACAAAAAGAGGAAGAGCCTTCCGTAAAGCTGATGACCTCTGACCTTGTTTATACTACAGATTATGAACGAGCCTTCCTGAAACTGCAGCAAAGGAACAGCAACAGACACGGCAAAATGCAAACAGCCAAGCCTTTTAAAGACAAATTACAGTGCTATGAATAATTTATAAGAAAGCTGATACATTTTGCAACGCAGTGCCTCCTCCCAGAAATATTCCTCTATTCTTCACCTACTCCCCCCCCCCCCACCACCACTCTGGACTTCTTATAGATGTTGCTACCTGCGAACACTCTGCCTCTTGACTCCTCGTCCCAAAATCTCAACTTGCTAACATCATATCTGATCCTTGTTTTAGTGGGGAGGGGGGTCTAAAACCCAGATGCCACCAGTCATAACTAGAATTAGCAGGACAAACCTACAGATAAGAGTTCACAGGGATCAGGTGACGCACCACACAACCTTAGGTTAGTACAGGTGTTACTTTAAAGATGGGACTTCCTTTATCCTTTGGTATCTCAACCCACAACCATAAGATGCTGTTTTTTGCCTGAAGATTTTAAAGTAAAAGCCTCAGTATCTACTTAAAAAATGACTGAAGTGTCTAGAGTGGGATATAATCTGATAGTTATTTAACCCTTCAGTGCATAGGTATCCAACCAGCCTCATCTCCAGTGTTTACCTCCGCGTCAGTCCACCGTACGAGCCTCCATCTTCATCAGTGGTTTGGTGCAAAAAGGAACAAAAGCGGCTAATATTCCTTTTAGTAGCGCAGTTTTTGTCCTTTTCTTTTCCTCCTTTTCTTGTCTAATGTATGAAACGGTACTCAAGGAGCTATTTCTGCTTCAAAGATGTTTCCAGGAAATCGCAGGAACAGAATGAAAAGGGAGAAAGTAAAGCAGGAGGAGCAGTTACCGCCATTTTTCTTCCAACAGAATCTTCTCAAAGAAAAAAGGGCACCTCTCTCTCGCGTCTGCACAAATCTTTCTTACTGATTTTTGCAAAGTGATAGAATCTGTCCGCCCTCACTTCTTTTTGTCCTTTTGTTTCTTCTCGGGCTTACGGCTCTGCGGAGCGGCGGTCACGCTGCGGGGCATGATCAACACGCTGCCGTCGGCGCCGTACTGCAGCGAATACTCGCTGGGAGGATAGGGCCGGCCCTCCTCGTCCCGCAGCTGACTGAAAACCTCTTGGCACAGAGTTTGCATCTTCTGCTTCATCTGCCGGATGGAGCGGAGGAACTCCATCTTTTCCTTCAGCAGACGGGCTTTGTCGCGCCTCAGGTCTTGGACGCCCTGCTCCAGGTTTATGATGGTCTCCAGCTTGCGCTTGCGGCAGTTCTGGGCGGCCATCTTGTTCTTGCCGCGCCGGCGTATGTCACGGATGAGGGCGAGCTGGGCTTCGCTCAGGTGGTGCTTGGCTAAGAGCTCGTTGAACTCTTCAACGGGGAGGTTGATGATCTTCTCGTTGGACAAGGGGATCTTCATGGCCCGCGCTCGGCGCTCGTCACGACTCGAGTGTTTGTCGAGCAGGTCCTGAGGAGGCTGAAGCTTCGAGCCGTGTTTGTTGTGAACCGTCTTCTTCCCGGCCGAAACAGGAAGCTCGGGGTGCTCAGTGAAGGAGAGCGGCAGGTTGTAAGTGTGATTGTGGCCGATGTCGTCGAGCTGAGGGAGGTTCTGAAACTGGGAGGGGTCCTGGTAGCTCATACGGCAGAGCTTGCTGAATTCAGGTTGGTAACCCCCAACAGCCCCCTCCTCTGTGTCCACGGTGGCCACCTCAGAGTCAGTACTGTAGCCGACAGCCCCCTCCTCAGAGAAGTTGGCAGAAGTTGAGGAGGAAGAAGCTGCGGACGAGCAGGAGGTCTCAGAGCTGCTTGGGGAGGCCGGGCTGTGGCTGGAGTCCAGAGAAAGACCAGAATCTGAGTCCAGCTCGTCCTCCAGCTGGGAGGCTTGAGCCTGGCTGAAGCCCTCCTCCATGGCGAGGTCCAGGAGGCTGATCTCATCCAGCATGGACTCCTCCAGCAGCGTGGTGAATGGATCGGACAAGCTGGGTGCAGATGTGACGTTACTGGAAACGTTTACGGGCGGGAGAAAGATCCCAGTCAGGTTAGTGGCTCCAAACGTGGAGTTGACGTTGGTGGAGTTGCTGGAGGACAGCCGGAGCATGCTGGGTCGTGGGGTGACGCTTGCAGAGTCCGGCTGAGGGTTGAACATGTGGGGGAAGTCTTGGCTGCAGCTGGGGAGGGAAGCCTGGTGGAGGCTCACATCCTGGTTCACTGGTGTGGGACGTGTGGAAAGTTCAAAGTTTCCCGCCGTGTTTGAGGCGGGCGTCTCGCTGATGGAGCTGGTTTGGAGCGAAGTGTCGTTCACTTCCATCGCCTTTGAGCAAAGAGTTCAAACAAACAAAATGATTTGTATTTAAATGAAAATGATCTTTGTTGAGCAGAAAAATGCATTTTCACATGTTGCTGCTAAAATATTAACAAATTAGTACATTTCATGACAACAGTCCCACTTTCACACAGTTTTAAGATCCAAAAGTTTGAACCGGTCTCGTTGAAGAATGAAATCTTACCTGCAGCTCCATGATGGCCATGATGTCTTGCCACTGCTGCTCCAGGTCTAACTGTGGCTCAGCTGGGGGCAGCGCAGGCGCCAGGAGGAGGCTCTGAGACGTCGAAGGAACCTCCTCATTGGACACTTGTATTTCTGGGTTAACAACCGGGACCGGAAACTACAGTAATAGAAATTTGGAGGAACGTTACTAAAAACCACATTAACGTCACAGTAAATTTTACAAAGCATGCACCATGACAGATTCAAAATGTTTCCTAGTTGATTTTATTTTCAATGGATCCCTGTAAAACTTAGAAAATCATTTTAAATACTTCTAATATCCAAAGCTCTGAACAACCAAGCTCCATTTCACACATTAAAGAGCTCATTGTTCCATATTTTCCTAACAGAGCACTTCACCACTTCCTGTTCAAAGAGTCTTTCCTTCCCCCTGTCACCAATGTGCTGCTCAGAAAGGGATTATTGTGATGCAATCTGCTGCGTCCTTGGATACAAAACGTTTTCTAATTGGCATTTCATAATGCACTTTGTTTCTGAACAGTGCACGAGATGACTTGTGAACTGGTGATGAAAGAGTTATATTTTCACCTCAGCTTCTTCTCCAAAAGGGAACGTGGCCTCCAGCAGCCTCAAGCACTCCTGTAGTGACAGTGAAGTCTGTGAGCCAAGACCCGTCAGCTGGAAACAGAAACCAGAAAACATGCTATGAGACCTGGACCTTCAAAATAAAAACAGTTGCTGTGCGTCTCAGTTTAACATGTTATGTTTGCATCATTAGCTGCACCGCACGGACACGTGGGGGGATCAAATTGCAAGCCATTATGCAAGAAGATCATGTGAAAGGCTTCATAAGAAAGTGTTTATAAAAAGGGTGAAGCATGTCAACATGTCTTTTTAATGCCAAAACCCATTTCCCTGCAGATCACTGGTTTGTTATAATCAATCCACAGCACTGTTAAAGCTTTGAGATGATTTTTTGTAATGATTTGGTTCCAAGGAACCATATTTAAAATTTTTAAAGTGGCCTTGAGCAATACGTCAAGGCTTTCTGAAGGTCTTAGACACAGGCTGCTTCTTCTTCAAGCTCTTTCAGAATCACAGGAAAACTCATTTGCACTGCCCAGTTGTCTTATTGTTCTTTTTACCCCCAAAGATGCTCAAAAGAAAAACTGCACGTCTTGATGACAGGCTGCTGATGAGACAGAACCTAAAAATAATTTAAACTTCTTTTATGGGTTGCTACTTTGCTTTGATAAATCTTTGGTTGACACAAACACAAAAATATTAATTAAACTTTCAACAGGAAACAGGAAATATTTGCATGTTTTCAAAGTCCTTTCTCGGCTCGTAAGGAAACATTTAGTCTTTACAAACCTGCTCTGGGATGCTCTCTCCAGTCTCCCCGTCCACCGGTTGAGCCCCCTGTAAGTTTATGCCGTTCCTCCAGCTCTCTTGTTCCTCGTTGCCATCTTTGTTCTCCTGGGGGTTGGGCTTCTCCTCCTCGGTGTCCTTCTGACGGTTGCTGTAGCTGAACACTTCTCTTCCTGCACCAAGGTCAATGTCCTGTCGCCATAGGATGTCTATCAAGTCAATGTCCTGAAAGGAAGCACAGAAAACTGCTGAAAAAGTGGCCCTGGACACAAACAAGTGTTGTGTTTTTGTTATGCATGAGGGACACGGTTAACTTATTTATGAAAATCAAGCTCTGAATGGAAAATCTTGACCTTTTTATGCAATCTGTTTTTGTATCAGTGCTGAAGTAATCTTAGAACAGCACATGATGCAACACAGACGATGCCAAAATAATATACAACACTTTGGCATGGTGGTTTTCATGTCATCAGAAAGCAATAAATAAGTAAAGAAAATCTGTGGCTTTGTGTGAAATCAGATTAAATCTGTCCATTATGTGCTTGTATCAATAGGAAGCCATCAAATGTAATGCAAACACACAATTAAATGTAATAAAACTAACATCTTTTCCTTCCTGCCAGCTCCAGGCTGACAGGAAGGAAGTTTTTAAAGTAGAGTCCTTCATGAACATAAACGTGACCAGCTGTTATAAATGTAACTCAACTGCTTTGACTAAAAATATCTGACACTAATACAGATTTTAAAAAACCAGGGGTGTGGACCAAAAAAACACTTGCTCTGTGATGTAATTCCTACTGTATTAATAAATTTATGTTCGGAACAATGTAACGTCATACTTTAAATCTTTGCCAATTAATTATGAAAAACAAATTCAGGAAGTTAGATCAAATGTGCCGTGAAATAAGCTACAAAAAGCTACTGTTTAACTTGGAAGCTTTAAAAAGGTTCTTATTGTAATACTAAAACAAGGTTACCCTGAGTTGCATCATCTGGTGCGATTTGAAACCGTTCACTCCAGTAGTTTTCTAGTTTTATCGATATGGAAGTCTGAGATGCAGCGTTAAAAAAAATAAAATAAAAAATTGCTCGGCTGAATTAGTTGAAAACCACGTGGAAGCTTGAGCCACGTGACCGACCTGCATTAGGCTGACTGCAGTTTGTGTAGATAAATGAATATGGTCAGTAATTTTAACGTTTGATCCACTTCCAGTTACTTTGGCTGATTCTGCTGTTGGCAGCCATTCAAATATTGCATACAGATTTTTAACACGTTAACCATAAATAAATTGTGCGTTTGGTCTCTTACGTTAAGAATTTGATTCTGAACTTGTCTTTGCAACTTTGCGCCGAGTACATTTAAACAGAGTCATCAGTTAATTTACATAAAATCAAGAATTTAATTTCCCAGACATTAATGTGCATATATATTTGTGATATATGTCCCAAAAAAAAAAAGGTGTTTTCTGTTTCTTTCTTTCTCAGCGTTCCAGAGAGAAGTAGTTTTACCTCTTTGGTGAGGTCGTCGTTGCCATTTCTGTTGCCCTGCTCCTGGTTTCCTTCTGGGGCCACGGCTCCCAGGCTGCTGTCCGCTGCGTTCAAGTTGTACGTGGATTCAGGTGTTCCACCTCCTCCCCTCATGGCCGGGGTAGGGTCTATGTTGTTAATGTCCTCTAGGCTGGCCCCATTGTCCAGGGTTAGGCTGGGGCTGGACTGACTGCTGGCTGAAACCACGGTCTCGGTGTCACGATGCACTAGCCAGGTGTTGAGCTCGGTACTGGGCACAAAGAGGCGATCCAGCTGGCGCACCTCGTTTAGCAACCGCCGTGTAGTAAAAAAATGGTCCAGGTCCACACTCTTTGGATGGATCCCATAACCGTCCAGCGTGTTGTGGAGGTTGTGAAACTGCGTCTGGGTGTAGGCTGAGCTGGGCCCCAGGATGATCTCTCTTAATGGGGGCAACTGATTGCTGAGATAGGTGTCAACGTCCACCCGCACCCCAATGAGACTCAGAAGGATGGTGAACTGAATCAGGCCCTCTGTGAAGTACTTTTTCAGGTAAAGCATTTCTTTACAAAGGAACAAAAAAATGAAAGTAAAAAATGAGAACAAAAAAGGGGCAGATGATCTTGGATTAACAACTCTCTGCTCACACTAAAAAATGGAAACAAAAATGCAAACATATGAGGGCAGAAGGTCTTCAAAAGTAACTTTGAAAGGGGTTTGAGGTCCAATACAAGGTTTCCACTTCTCGGGGTATCTTCTTCCCATCCCTGTCAACATAAATCACATTTTAGCAAACTTCATCAGCTCGCACACTACAATCTTAACAGATATCAACTCGCAGATCTTACCTACATTCGTATTAAACACAAGTAAATAAAAGCAAACAGGACTTGCTGGCCCACTGAAACCCCTCCATCCTGCCAGGACAACGTCGCCGCGCAAAGCCTCAGTCTTAGATATTCAGATGGGCAGACATGATGAAAACAGAGCCACGCATCACCCCACCCTTGACAGGACAACTACTTCTGGTGGATGATGCTGAAGGTGAATGAGAGAGCCGAGGAAGCTCGCCGGACTGGCTCTCACGCGCTCCAACGACAGCTGATAGGCGGCAGGCAGGGTCCCTCCCTCCTCCAGCACAGCTGCGCCTATCTTTGTCCTTACGATAGCTGTTAGCTTCCTTATATTTTACCACCCGGCTACAACTATACACCTTCTTACTCAAGGAAGTATTAATCACAAGATGTGTTGCAACACTGGTCATCTCCCATCTCAGTTTAGCTCAAAAACTGACAGGTGCCTCTGTTAATATTTACTTTCGCCCTTAGAGGGTGTCAAACAATCTCCCTAGCAACAAGTGGTGAAAAGATGAGTGACAGACCGTTCAGCCACTCACAGTCCTCGATGGCTGCAACGTCACATGACTCCAGCAGACCCAAACCAATAGGAATGAAGCACGGGCGGGACTTGGAAAAACGTTCAGCTGTCAAACCTAACTGCTAGCCTTGTATGCTAGTTCGCTACTACCTGATGTAATCATGTAGCTACTTTAAAAAGTAACTTCTACGATAAACAAGCGGTACACGGCCAATAAATTACAATTTATGATTAAATTAGGTCTGCGGACTTTAGTTTGTGCCATGACACACTACACCCATGTATCGGCGCAGGCGATAATTAATTAAATTGTCTTAATTTATTATACTTACGCATGAAGATTGAGCTACCTTGTCTTCATGCTCACAAGTCCACAATTACCTGGGTCCGGTAATCAAGTCCGGTTTCATTAAAAGTTCCGCTGAGCTTCCCGTTTAAGCATTCTCCAGCCTGTCCGGACTGAATGGCCCACCATGACTTGCAAAATTATTAGCTGGCCCGGTTAGCCTAGCACGCTGTAAAAACACGCGAGCACACGGAGCATGCGTAGAACATTCTAGTCTGTAAGCTTTCATCAGCCGACGGAAATTCCCCCTGCATGTTTGGATTAATATATTTTTTTAATGGAATCAGTTTGTGAAGTGTAATAATATACTGTACAGTATATTTGTTTAAAAATATATATTTATTGTGCACACTATAAATCCCATACATCATTTAATAAATTCATACAAACATTACAAAACAACTTCATAAATTGGCAATTTTACGTTGTCTGAATTTCTCTTTTATTCTAAATTAAAATGTTCAACCCACTGCAAATGCTTCGACTAGTTACAACTTTTAGGTTGTTTCATCATATAAGTCCTGAAGCTGAATTTATTTTTATTAATGAGTTTTCATTAAGAAATAAAAAAATCTAGACTATAAAACACTGAAACATAATTGAGTTAAAGTTTAACTAACTAAACTTCTGCTTTTTTTATACACTAATAATTGTTTGAAAGTCAAAGTTCTTAAACAGTTTGCAGTAAAACATATAAATGAAATGCTTTAAAACAGTTTAAACTATTATATTTTGGCATTTACCTATAGTCACAATGAAAATTTTTACATTGGAATTGGCTCTAAATGTTAAAATTAGTATGAGTAATAGTACATTTAGGATACACTGATTTAAAAAAAAAGCACAAACGCAACCAGATTGGTCAATGACATTCACTAAATGTGTTAAATATACTGTATATGAAAAAGAAAATACTCTATTTATTTAACTGGAGTTCATTTTGAAGTTGTACAGTCTGTTAGTGGAATTTTTTTAACACTTGTTTTGAGTCAAGCTGCAATTCACAAAACAACTCTGGTTTAAATTAAATACGTTTTTATTTCACGGTTGATTATGACAAAATATTTCTGTGGACATATGCAGAGTCCTCTAAATATTAACCCCCATCAAGTTGACTGGTCTGCTGTGGTATCGCTTTGAAATGTCTGCTTCAATCTGAAACAAACAAACAAACAAACAAAACAATAAACTGTTATTCCTGCGAGGCTGAAAGACGTGCTTCTGAAGTTTTGACATTTATTTTAACCCACATCATGTGACAGTGCTTTTTATTTTCTGCAGCCCGACCAACCTCCACCCAGGAAAGTACCGACCCCCAGATGAACATCAATAGAAGTAACCCAGTACCAGTTTCTGGAGTTCCCGGGTGTGTCCTGCCAGCAGGCCGACACGAGGCTCCAGCCTGGACTGCTCCTGTAACGCTTCCTGCCTCCTCTCTGCCATCGACACAGCTTTCAGCACCAGAACTTCAGCCTGCTTCAGCTTCTGCCTCAGCATCTCCGACACGCGCTCAACGTACCTAAACACACGTTTCATCAAAATAATGTGCAGCTTAAAGATCTGTCATGAACTGTAGGCGTTGAATTAAAAAATAAGCCTTTTAGCGCGTCCTGATCTGATTCTACGTGCTGCAGGGGGGGAGGTGTTGTTGAAGCTCAGGTGATACCTCGGTGAGGCCTGGATCATGAACAGGTGCTGCATCCGGAGGGAGGTGAGCCGGCCCAGAAGGTCCTGCACCTGGGACAGCATGTCCCTGACGTGTTCCTGGGTTTGCTTCTGGATGATGGCGGGGGCCAGCTGGAACTGGCTCAAGGACACCATGTCCCCCTCCTCTCTCATCTCACTGATGCGCTGGGTGAGGAACACCTTCAGCTGGAACCAGAACACAAAACCAGAGTTAATTTGACATTGTGATGATTAGCTACGGCGGCCATCTTGAAATGGGTTCATTCCAAATGTTAATCCGTTGTAGATGAACGCCTAACGATCGCTTTGAGTTTCTTCAGTGGCTCATTTTGCTAAAAGAATCCATTTGACAAATGTTTTGTAACTTGGGGCTAAAATGCAAGAATATATCACATGATTTTAGTTTTATTTTCACTTTATTATCACTTCCGGTGCCGGCGAGCTGATGGACGCTGCTCCCCGGCTTCTCTGTTGTCTTTTTATCATCAAACTGACCCGTTTTTCAAACAGGACTAAAGTTGGTCCACCTTCCAACCAAATTCGGTGCTCAGTGACTCACAGAGCCAGACGGGACCGTCCAAAAAATTATTTTCTTTATTTTTATTTTCTGGCCAGGCTTTCCAGCTTTTGCAATCTGCTTT
>JARVLU010000489.1:26051081-26068389 GCA_031762415.1 Simpsonichthys santanae | reverse complement strand
CACACACACACACACACACACACACACACACACACACACACACACACACACACACACACACACACACACACACGTATCGACTTAAACGTTAATTTGTCACAGTGACAGATGAACATGGTGCTAACAAGCCGCTCTACTTTTCATTTCTTTATTTTTTCTTCTAATGAAGTTCAAGCTTCTTTTTGAAGTCGTCTTGATCAGTTCCAAAGAATCTGTTAAACTTTGGCTGATTTTCACCCATTTTCTCTCCAGTTTCTAATCATTTTGTTCGTTTAAAGCACTTAGCATGTTGCTGCCTTTCTGTGCCGTCAAACTGTTCTTGTTCCGTAGATTCATTTAAAATATAAATTAATATAGTCTTCACCTTTTTATAACAGAACAATTTATTATTAGTTCTACTGAATTAAAAAAAAACATGGTTCCCACATTCTTCTTGTTTTAAAATTCCTGACTTCTCAAGACTCACATTTTCAGATTTTTAAACAATTTTTTGCCACTTTGTTTCTTTTATTAAACCAATCCCAGTGGCCAGAAGGCCACATAACATGCATGTTTTTTAACACCCAAACACAAACATTTATTATAATTGTACAGTCGACTGCAATTAAATGATGGATTTTTTTTTTTAACTTTAAGGACTTAAATGACATGGTTTAGGTGTTTTTAACACAACATGAGGCTAATTTTTTGAAACTTTCTTCCAATTCAGAGTAAAATAAAACAAAATTCAGTCTATTCTTTAGGACTTTGACTAATTTTTCTATTGTTGTTGCTGTTGCCATCAGTCTTTGTTGAAACCAGGTCTCTCTTGTAAATGAGTCCTCGAGGCTCAATGGTATTAACCTGCCTAAATAAAGGTTGAATGAATGTCAAAGCAGAGAAACGTCTAAATTTAACCAAACAAATCTCGTTGAGATGACAGATCTCTTTTGCAAGGGAGGTCTGGGCCTGACATGCATGTTTGTCGACTGTGGGAGGAAACTGGGCTACCCCGGAAAAATAACTTGCAAATCTGAGAACAAGCAAACTCCAATCAGAAAGACCCAGGTCCAAACTGGGGATTGAACCCAGGTCAGGACCCGTGAGATAAGTGCCAACCACTAAACCATCAAACTGATTGTGGCCCTTGAGAACCAGGATTGGGCACCACTGCTTTAAGGGAACTTTTCGCTCACTTGGTGAACAAAATATTCAACATATTGCAAATAATATGCATTTTTTATAGGACTTATTTGGGCTTATTGCGTTTTACAATGAAAACAACAACAATGACGGTTCAAACATTTTGTTATACCTTAATTCTTCAGATTTTCCTTTCAGAAAGTCAGTTTATAAACGAAAAGAATTGAATAACAAAATTAGGACTGGTTTTAAACTTTGGCACACATCTGTTTTATGTATAGAAAAAGGAAATGTTTTTATGCTTTATTTTAATTTTCCATACTTATTAATGATCTGCAAAATACTAGCAAATAATTAGCAATAAAAACTGGACTGAAAAGACTAAGAACAGACAATTTAATTTAATAAAATAATATTTAATAGACTTCAGAAAGACAGGATAGCTAATGCTCAGGCTACTAGAAGATTACAAGAACGTCAGGCTCCTAATATAAGAGCAATAAATTAGATTTCTACACATTATTTGTAGTTTTGCTCACCTAAAAGCTTGCTGATCTGTATGTCGATGGGAAGATTTTGAATATTCTGCTGAAAAAACAAAAAAGATTTCAATATTTTCACTTCGTTCCATTGTCTGAGAATCATAATACAAGAGAACAATTTTAACAGGTTATGTGAAAATAAACAAACGTCAAAAATCTGAACTAGCGACATGGATTTCACACCGTGACAAGTAAAAAAATAAAAATCTGTTTTTTTCCAACATCGAACTTTGAGTCAGTGACAGCTAGCTAGCTTTGTTAGCTTACAGGCTAATGTTTATCAGTGAGCGTTTTTAGCTCACCTCCATTATTCCTCCGCTCTTTGAAACCCGAGAACGCTTCCAATATTTCACCGTTTCATTGATTTTAAATATTTATTTTCAGATATTTCATCTGTCACCATCAAGATTTCGCTGTTTATGACACGTTGGGAAAATCTTAACAAATCAAATAGGGCGATGTTGGCTCAGCCTAAAGAATTGACCAATCACGTTTGATTTTACTAAAAGCCGCAGCTGATTGGTTAACATCTACAGCCACTTTTTTTACAGTAACCAATGTCCGCCGCTAGAGGGCAACATTTAGATGTCTATAGTTTAATTTCTTACAGAAATATTTAATAATTATGTACAGTATATTGGAATGTTAGATATTTTTAGCATTAGTGCTAACAGCTAACAAGTGTCAGTATATATGTACTGTATTATTAATTGTTCATGAACCTTCCAGCACTGTGATCCGTTCTTTGATTCATGTTCTAAATTAATTATCGTTTCCTGTTCGTACAGTTATGATTGACTTGTTCATTTATTTACTCATTAAAAATACACTTAAAAATGTTGAGCTTCAGAGTAAAACACTGTATGATTGTGTGATTAAAAACAGCTTTGAATTTCAAGACAAAATGCACAAACTATAGACAGTTTGAAAAGAGACGATATTTGATACTTTTGCAATTGAATGAAAGTCAAAGTAAATAATAGAAATCACAGATACTGTTTTTATTTGTCACATAAAAGTGTTTATTTCACCACAACTTTTTCTGACATCTTGTGAATTAAACGTGACACAGAAATGTTTTAATCCCTGCAGCAGTGACTGGAAGTCTCAGACATGTGGCCTATACTGTATTCAGATCATTTGAATGTCGTGCAAAGTGCACATTCATTGTCAGTGAGTTTACACAAAGTCATGCAAAACAGCTCCAAATCCCTCTCAGCCTCACGTTCCACCTCAGCCGCTGAGAAACTGGACACTTCAGACCCAAAGGCAGCCTCATTCTGCAAGAAAGCTCCCCGTTAAAAGAAAACCATGTTCACACATTTAAAGTGAGACCAATAAAGATTCTGTTTGTCGTTTGATGTGAGTTATCTGCTCTGAACGAAGGGCTGCACCGCCTCAGCTGGGCGGGCGTTAAGGTGTGTGTTTGAGAAGGGTGTGTGTGCAGAGGTGGAGGACAGAGAGAGATGCTGCACCTGTGCTCGATCACCTGAGGAGTGGAGACAGAGGAAGAGCAAAGAGGGAGAAGGAGCATGGTGGGACACTTTCACATCTGACAGAAACTTCTTCAGGCAGATCATCAAACCTGAGGTGAGAAAATATTAACACGTCTTTAATCCTGTTTTGTGCCAACAAATGAAACTTATTCAACTCGACTGAAGTGGTGGGATTTTAAGACATCAACCATGAAAAAGGTTAAAATATAATGGATGGGTCCAGTTTTTTAAAATGAATTATTTTATAACATTTTATAACACAAAAAACTGATTAGGTATTAAAAAATAAGCAGTTTATTGAAGCAAAATGTAAAATTTAGAGCAAACTTTTTACCCAAAATAAACAAAATGGTTGCAAAAAAAAAAGTAAATAAAAGCTAAATAAGAAAGATTAAACTCATAATTTACCAATAGGGTTATTTGGGCTTTACAATGATTATGGTAAAAGAATCATAATGGGAAAATTAAAAAAAAAATTTTTGAATTTCTGAGGACCTCAAATGTGTTTTTAATGACCCACAGGGGGTCCCGACGCCAGCTTTTGGGAACCACAGTTTTTAGAGCATTTGAGCATCAATATTTGAATATGTGCAGCTATATTTAAAGGAAAAGTGCCAAAAATCCAATAGCTTCATATTAAGAAATGAAATGATCACTTTATGGTAAATTAAAATAAACTATTGTGGAGTTTTTGGTTCAAAATGAACTATTTGAACTTTAAAAAACAGCTTTTTTTTTTACAGTTTTCAAATGCCACAGAAAGCTCAGAGCAGGACTCAACCTTTTGAAAGCAGTTTTTGTGACTGTTGTTCTTATTGTAAGTGAAAGTAAACCTGACCTCGTTCAGGATTATCACGGGATTTACCATAAAGGTGTTAATCTGATGGACTTTGCTGCCATTAAAAGAAAAAAACAAAACCAGCTTCTTTTGATTATGCGAGCAAAGCAACACCCAGAGCTACAAATACTTCGAGTTACGTAAAGGAGCGTTATCAAAAAGGCCAGACAAAGAAAACGCCTCCATCAATTCCCTCAGCGTTTCTGTTCCGGGTCAGCCGTCCCAGGAGTGGAAACCCGAGCGTGCAGAACCTCCCGCTGCAGCTCGGGCCGTCACACGTCTGAAAACGACGTTTGGCAGCTCGGCGAAACGTTCCTGCCCGGCTCGCTCGGCCTGCAGAGAGCCTGGTAACTTATTAAAGCCAGCGGCCTCCTTTGTGTCAACAGGACATTTTGTCTCAGAGGTCAAGTCGAAGTCAAACACGGAGCGATAAAAACAGAACATGCGTTTTCCACGGCGCTCAGCAGCTTTCTGCACAAACCTTCTGACGGAAAGTCCAGAAAATTAAAAGTTCTGCTTTTTGAACATGAAGTTTGGAGGAGATACAAATTTAGCTGCTTCAAACTGCGTCTTGAAACAGTTCGACATGAAGGAATGCATATCGCCCGCCACCTTTCATACTAAGCTGTGGCTCAGGGTACGTGTTGGGGACGACTCTCAGCTACTACCACTCCAAACCGTTATCAGTAAACCTGACTGAGGTGAAGCAAGCACCGTTAGCCATGGCAGCCATTTTGAATCATTTGTATGTTTACAATCTGAATGTTTCATTAAAATCCACACAGCTGTTCATGAGATATTTTGCTAACAGAGTGCTGACTCCAACAGTTAATGAGTCGTGAAAGCAGTGGCCCTCAAAGTATTTGAAACACCCTCAGCTACTACCACACCAAATGTCAGGCCAAACTGTAAAACTGGCTGAATTATTGCTATTTTGAGGTTTTTGAAGTTCACTTGGCTATGGCGGCCATCTTGAATCAGGATGACTTGAAAAGGTAATCAGCCGTAGATCTACGTCAAGTGATTCATTCCTGAAGGTTTCATGAAAATGTGTCCAATGGTTCATGAGCTATTTTGCTAACAGACAAGACATAGCCCATAACGTGCACTTTTTAAGGGCTGAATGAGAATCTGTGAGCGCACCGGATCAGAACTCTTTGTACTTCATGGTCCAGGTGCTGAGGTCACATGACCCAGGTGAGTTTCTGCAGGAGTGTGTATTTGCATGGGTGCTTCGTGATAAAAGTGACCGCACCAAAGGCAGAAGCTGCACGCCGCTCCGCCGCCTCATAAAAGACACTTTGTTGCGTTTCTGAGCTCGTGAAGGTCCGTTGACGAGCCGCAGCCGCGAGCCCAGAGCGGCTTCGTGTTCCTGCTTTGTGTTCAGGACAAAAGAAAACCTCAACAGGCCTCGCAACCGGAGAGTCCGGTAGTTTGATGACGAATGGACCTTCACTCATGGCTTCAAATCTGAATGTTTCATTCGGTCGTTCTTCTGAAATGTTTTTAATCAAAATTTAAATATTTTGCACTTTTAGGATGTTTCCCTTTACACACTGTTATTTAAAAATGTAATTAAACAAATTTAGTATATCAAAGTGACGGTGGGATTACACAACGTGATCAGTGAAGATTAAATTAACAGAAAAAAAATAAACTTTGTGAAACTCAGTGAGATATTTTGATTTAGGAGCAGCCAAAGGGCTCAGAACATCAGCTACAAGCTGCAAAACAATGTGAGAAAATACCAGAACAAAAGCTAAAACTAGCCAAAATAAAAGCTAAATATATCAAAAGTGGCTGAAAGCTAAAACTAACAAATCTATAGCTGAAAATTAAATTGATCAGAAAATAACTAAAAGCTAAAACTAGCAAAATAGCTGAAAGCTAGAAATATCAGAAAAGTATATTAAAAGCTAAAACTAGCAAAACAATAGGTGAAAGCTAAAAATATCAGTGCAGTAAATGGAAGCTTAAACTAGCAGAACAATAGCTGAACGCTATGTCAAATCAGATAGCAGCTAAACATATCAGAACAGTAGGTGAAAGCTAAAACTAGCAAACATTAGCTAATAGATAAAATGATCAGAACAGTAGCTGAAAGCTTAAAACAGCAGAACAATAGTGAGAAGTTAAAATGAGCACAACTGTAGCTAAAAGCTAAAATTAGCAAACTAGTAGCTAAAGGCTAAATATGCTAATGCAGATTTTAAAAAGTATGATGTTTAAGGATTTGAAAATGTGTCGTCACATGAGAAAAACAAGTAAAATAACTCAATAAGTATAAAAGCTTTAGAAACCATATATTATAACAGCCGAACAAACTGGCCTTTTCTTCATGTATTTTAGCTGTTGCTGTGAAGTTTGTGACTTCTTGATCCATCGTGTGTTTGAAAGTCACGGTTCAGAAAACTTTACTCTTCTGTCTCTTGTCATTTAAAAACCCAAACCCCGTTCCTCCTTCCTGAGCTTCATCATCAGCCGAAGCCCTGTGTTGAAACGTTTTGCTGGTTTCAGGAATGTGACCGCCGTCAAACATTATCCAAGGACAGACACGGAAAATGGAAACCTCAACATCAGCTGAATAATTTCTCCCCTGCTGATGATGAACTCGGATAGATTACAAATAAATAATCAATAAACTAAGACGCAAAACTCAATAACCTCCGTTCACAGTAAAGCCAAGTTTAAATCAATTAATCAATTATCTTCAAATTGTTTGTTTTTAGATTAAAAATGGATTTAAACTAAGAAATTTAAACTGAGAAATCCAGGCTAATATCTCACCTGCAGCCTGAATTTAAAACAGGAAATGATGTCACAGTCGATTTATAAAAACTGGCAGGAGTTGCTGATTGTTTTGCTCAGAAATCAGAGCAGCTAAGTATTAATGCTCAGAGTCAGTGTTGTGGATGACTCTCAGCTACCACCACACTGAATTTTAGACCAATATCTGTAACATCAACTGAAGGAGGGCGGTTTTTGTGCAGGTTAGATTCAAGTAGCTGTGGCAGCCATCTTAAATCAACTTGACTTCAAAGGTTATTTTCTGAATGTTTTATTAAAATCTCTGCAGTGGTTCATGAGATATTTTGCTAACAAACTAAGAAGTACAGGCAAGAAAAACATTATGGCCTTTTGGCGACAGGCAAATTGTTAAAACACTTAAAATGCAACGTCAGCCGAAACGTCTCCACTGACCTTTCCACGTTCTGTAAAAAAACAAACAAATAAAACAAAGAAGCATTTTATTTTTAATAACTTATCAAAACTTATCGCATCAGACGCTTTATTGGACCTTTGTGCTCTGAACCTGGAATCTGTCAAACTGCTGCATCAACATCGCCATAAAAACAAGAACAACGTTTATTTTTATCATATTTAGTTGAACTTGTGGCGAACAAACAAGGAAACAAGCTGCTGCAGAGGAAAAGGAGAACGTGTCGGACGAGTGAACGGAAGTGGAGGTTTTGTTTGTTAAAAGTTAATGGGATTATGCAGAACATTTTTCCAAACGCTGCACCATAAAGCTGTTTATGATCCACCAGCTCAGATTTCTGAGTTAATAATTGTTGCGTGGGGAAGTTGTTTGTTTTAGCAGTAATGGTTACCCGGCAGTGGAGGCTTTTGTTTCTGTATTCATAGAAAGCAGCCGAAAACAAACAGTCCCTGCAGCACGAGCTCATCTTCGCCCTTACACAAGTCTCCCTGCTCAGAGCTGAAGCTGCAGCTCCGCCAGAAGTCGTTTCATATCAAATCACACGGCAGCATGGGGGACACAGAAGATCCAGTTCAGCTGATCATTAATTTATCAGCTGAAAGCAGAGGGCCGAGTCTGCTCCTCATCACAGAGGAGTAAGAGGAGAAAGACGGCAACGATGGCTCCTCTTTCGAAGTACGATTCTGCAGAGCAGCAAGAGAACCAGAACAACAAGGCTGCTGTTTGTACATTAACAATGATCAAAGAAATGATGACGATGTCTTTGAGAAACCATGTTCCCACTCCTTTCACAGCTTTTAGCTAAAACTGCTGCTAACAGCTGTTTCGTTACGAGTTATGTATTTTTAAATGGCTCATTTTAAATGTTCAGTTTTGGAAAGTCAGTTCAGTTTCTGAGCCCTGTAGCTTTTGGTTTATCCGTTTATCAATCTTTTAATAACGGCATTCCCCAAGGATCGACACATGGCCCACTGCTTTTTAGTTCATCTTTTTGGAGGTAATTTTAACCGACTCAGTACATTTTAGAGTGGATTTTATTTCATTTTATTTTAATAGTTTTGCTCAAAGTTTGACAATGTCCAATTTATCTGGTTAAACTGCACATTTAAAAGCCTAGATATAGATGAAAGAATGTAAATTGCTCATCACCTTTCTTCCCAAGATCATCTTGTGTTGAGAAATAAAGTTCTAGACGATTTGGTCAAATCTTGAAAATCACAAGATGTCATGCTCAAAGTGCTCGTTGTGGATGACTCTCAGCTACTACCACATCAAACTTCAGCTCAGCATTTGTAAAATTGACTGCTTACACCACATTTTTGTGGGCACATATCGTTGAGTTGCTTGTGACCATCTTGAACTCCAAAAGTTAATCAGTTGTAGATGTACATCAGATGAGTACTTTCTGGAACTTTCATTTCACTTGGCATGCTAAAGCTGAAGGCTAACGTTTGGAGCAACTATCTTGAACAGTGGCTATCCTGAGAAGTATGCATTGTGAATGATGCTCAGCTACTACCACACCAAATTCTAGAGTAATATCTACAAAGCTGACTGATGTATATAAATGCTTGTGTCTTCTATTGTGAACCGGCTGTTGCTGCTAACAGACAGAATTGGCTCCATCAGTAAATAGAAAGTTATTGCTCAAATTATGTGTTTGCAATCAGTCTCAGCTGCTACCCTGCCAAACTGTAGGTCATTACATGTACAATAGACAGAGTTATAGTCATTTTTGTGCTTGTTAAGGTCAGTTGGTTGTTGCTGCCATCTTGAAAATAAATATCTCCAAAGGTTAATCAGTTGTAGATGTACATCGAGTCATTCCATATCTGAGAAATTCATTAAAATTTTTTACAGTGGTTCATAAGATGCTAACAGACATCCAAATATACACATCAACACAAACAAAAGCTTCCAACTAAAACAATAATAAAATAAAATAAATCACTTAAAGGACAAGCCATGGAAAACTGAAAGCACATTCTTGGAAAATAGAAATTTCTGAACAAAATAAAAGGAAATAAAAATAATAGACAAATTTATTTAAAAAAAAACAGAGAAAATTTGGCTTGCGGTAATTAAATTATATAGAAAAACAAGTTAAACATAAGCCATTAGTAAAATAAATTAAGGTGTAGGTGGACTGAAGAGAAGAAGAAGATGTGGACTGCAGATGATCCGGGCGAGGAGACGCTGCTTTGGGTCGGTGAAACAGAAAGACGAGTGAATCAAAGCAGCACATTTCCTGTCGTGATGATACGAAGCTGCACGTCAGGAGGACATGGCAGTCATTACCTCCCCAGGAAATGACCAGCTGCACATTTTCTCACCGCGTCAACACAAAATGGTTCGCTGATGATGAGGTCATTTTTCAGGAGAGCAAAAAAAAAAAAAAAATTACAACTTTTCTTCAAGTAACTCTAAGTCAGTTGTGTGTGGCAGCAGGAGGGTTAATTGTCAGTTCATGGCTGTGCAGTGGTTCCCAAACTTTCCCAAACAGTGTCAGAGACTTTAAACAGAGACTCTTGGTAAACTGAGCCGTCCAAAATTAATTATCATAAATAGAAAAGTTTAAAATGAATTACCAAAACAACTAAAATAATGTGCCATCTAAGACGAATTACTGTAAGTTTGAGAAAAGCTGCACCTCCTGAAATGAAATGCTGCAATACCATATTTTTCGCCATATAAGTCGCAGTTTTTTTGCATAATTTGCATGCCCTGTGATTTATACACCGAAGCGACTTATTTATTGATTTTTTCCCATATTTATAAACCAATTTTTGGCTGAGATATGACCGTTTTCATTCATTCTGACTGAAAATATTTAACACTACCATTTTCAGTCACTAGATGGCACTTGAGCTGTATGGCATACCATTGTGTCATGTAACAGGTAAAAGTGGCTATTAATGACACAATCGGCCTGCCATAAACTGCCACCGTCGTGTGCCTGTAGCAACCATCAAATCAGCTTCATTTCACTGCGCCGCCCCGGTGAAATGCAGCTGATTTGACCAATGAAGTGCATTTATTAAGTAAAAGTTAAACAGAGACACATCTTTACTATAACGTTGAGCAAACAAATAATTGTTTTTAATTGTTAATCTTGTTAAATTCTTGTTAAAGTCCTCCTGTGCAAGCTTCCTCGGCTGCCATTTGGCAGCCATTCGTTTTTTGGCACATCGGCCCACATTTCCAGGTTGTCAGTGGTGACACGTAACGAACACGACGTGTCAACGGTGATGCATAATAGATGCGACGTATACGGTGAAGCGACGTCTATAGATTTTTCCACTTTAGACAAATTTGGACTGATGCGACTTATAGGGTTGTGCAACGTGTACAGCGGAAAATACGGTACTAAAAAAGGTGTGCCACCTGACATAAAACACCATAAATGATAGAGAGGTTACGCCTCATGAAATTAATTACCGTAAATATTAAAATAATTGAACTTGCTGAAATGAAATAGAGAAATTACTAGAATAATGTGCAGAATAAAATGAATTACCGTAAGTTTAGAAATGCTGTGCCACCTGAAACAAATGACTAAACGTTCAAAAAGCTGCACCACCTAAAATGAATTTACTTAAAGGCTCCATGATCTGTGATAAATCTGTAAACTGTATTAAAGTGATGCTTCTTGAAATCATTTAACCATTCCATTTTTGTGACAGGTAAGGTGATTATTTGTGGCAGCCATCTTAAATCAGGTTGATAAAACAACAAATTTTAGCATCATATCCATAGAATAACTAAATTTAAGGATTTGTTGGTTTTCAAAGGCCCATCTTCAACTCCTTCCCTTTAGATGCATCATGTCAGTGCTGGGTGTTACCTGCAGTTTAAACGATTGCTGTTTGATTTTCAGGTCCGTCCTCCAGTCCCCCAGTCGGTGCCATCATGGCGGACTCAAGCTGGTGGAAGCTGACCTTCTCACGCAAGAAGAAATCTGAGCCCAAAGTTCTGTACGAGATCCCAGCGGAGCACGGCAGCAACAACAAGGAGCAACCGAACCCTCCCGCAGACACCAAGGACAGCCAGTTCAACGCCAAGCTGGAGAAGATCGTGGATAAGTCTGCCACCAAGGGGCGCCACGTCAAGGTCTCCCACTCCGGTCGCTTCAAGGAGAAGAAGAAGGTCCGAGCCACGCTGGCCGAGAACCCGAGTCTGTTCGCGGAGCACCACCAAAGCAACGAGAACCATAAAAAGAAGGCTGACATTTAGCGGATCGGAAACGTGTCATAAACCACCTGAGCACCCTTTGAAAAGGAGTTCAGAAACGCCCGGGCAGATACTGTAACCAACCGATTCCACACACCGGATCACAAAACCAATCTTTAGATGATCTCAGATCAGTTCTGGAGGCAACCTCCTTCTGATTTTAAGGAGATAAATCCATAAACCAAACGTCTGTCAGCTTCCTGCTCCCTGAGGTGTTTCACGCCCGTCAGCCACTTCATTAGATGCACCTCGCTGGTACCGGGCTGGACCCTCGTACGCCTCCAGAACTGCCGTCCTTCTTCAGGGCATGGATTCAACAAGACGTTGGAAACGCTCCCCAGAGATCTTGGTCCATACGCCATTAATGATGAGAATCTCCTGGACCAAGACATCCTGAAGGTAGACTGGACTGAGATCTGGTGAGACTGGAGGCCACTGGAGTCCACTCAACAGAGACTGTATGGTTTTCCAACCTCTTATTGTCCAGTTTCTGTTCCTAACTGGGAGGAGTGACACCTGCTGTGGTCTTCTGCTGCTGTAGCCCATCTGCTTCCTGGTTGTCGTGCCTTCTGAGATAATTTTCTGAATATCTTGGTCGAGCTGCCTTCACCTTCATAACATCTCAGCCCAGTCTACCCATTCTCCTCTGACATCGAGGCAGTTTTCTCCTTTTTGGACCGTTCTTTGTGAACCCCAAAGATGGTCGTGCATCAAAATCTCATCAGATCAACCGTTTCTGAAATACTCAGACCAGCAACTTTGTTTTAATTATTTCTTTATTCCCCAACTTTCCAACAAAGTTTTGTGAATTTTCACTAAAACAGTTACATCTTGTTGAGAGACATACAATTGGCAAATATGTAGCTTTAACTCATCTCTATACCTTCCAGTGGTTCTAACAGTGGTCCTTGAGGAACACCATCCTGCATGTTTTAACTGCTTCTTGCTCCAGCACACCTGCTTCAGTGATTTCATTACTTCCTCGTGTTCTGCATGAACCTGTAAATCACCCATTTATTAAAATCAGGAGCAGAGAAACAACTAAAACATACAGAATGGTGTTCCTCAAGGACCACGGTTGGGAACCCCTGATTTAATGAACTAATCAAGACGGTTGTCCAGAAGCTGCAGCGTGAAGAATATAATGAGTGATCGCGTTACAAATTGAACTCTGTCACGTTCAAAGCCACTTAATGCAAAGTCTTAAAGACTAAATGAAAATAAAAACGACATCTCGAAGCGATAAGCCTGATCCGTGCAATATCTTCTACGTTTATGTTTTACGTGACCTTGAAATTAAAGTTTGCATGTAAAATTTGCGACTGGATGCCAACTGTGTGTTTTGCAGCAGACATTTCCACCTAAACGTCTTCTCCGAGACTTTAGTCTGCCATGTTTGTTTACCTACGCAGCCAGCCTTGTGTAGGACAACCCCTCCAGGTTTTCAGTGGATTCAGATTTGTTTACATTAAGTGCAGACCCGCATTAAGAAAGGGTTCTCTGGAGGAAACTTTTCACACGTTTTCCATTTGTTGTAGTTCTGGAGAACCTTTTTTATGTGATTTCTACTTTGCAATGAGTACCTTTCAGCACGTAAAGAGGTGCCGCCACGTGATTGGCTGAGCAGCAAACAACCCAACAGGTGAACTTAATAAAGCGGCAGGTGGGTGTGGATTTCAAGAATCAATCGCTGAAACAGTCATTAATGTTGAAACTCATCCATTTTTGGAAATATTGTTGAAAATTTGTTATTGATATAAAATATTAGATTTTCCTTGTTGTTTAGTAAAACTAAAAGTTAATTTTGTTTTATGAGCAAACCCCAAAACAAAAGCTTCATTTTAAAAACTGTGCATGAAACATTTTCCGTGTCCGCTCCGAAAAAGGTTAGAAGCCAAACAAAATGGATAAAAGAGAATTTTTCACAAATTTCATAAAAATAAAAGATTTTTATCAAAGAATGTTCTTACAACTGTGTTTTAGGGTCGTTGTAAACAAAAAAAAAAAAAAAATGAGGAGTTAGTGGGCAGAATCAGAAGAAATTATTCCCAAATGTTGACGTTAATGTCATACTTGTTAATAAAAACAATGTTTTTCAGAATAAATTTCTACATTTACAAGCAAGAAATTGATTTTCTAAAGACAAACTGGTGAAAAAAGTAAAAACTTTTAGAATTAAAGTTATTAAATTACAAAAAGAGGCATTTGAATATTCTTTAAGTTTTACACTTAGAGACAAAACAAACAAAATTAAGTATGTTCTGGCAAATTTAAGATTTTGTCCTGAAATTATTTTTTTCTTCACTCATTTATAACTTTCATATCAGAGATATTTGTTTTTACTCCTGAACTTAATAAAAAAGTGACTTTTTAAATTGCAAATAGAAGCCTTTTTAACATAAGAGCATATCCGAGGTTTTATGTAAATATATGACGTTAACGTTTGAGTTTCTGAGATTTTTCTCAGAATTTGGCCACGCCCACAAGCTCCTTTCCATATTTTATTTACAACGGCCCAAACAATCGTGTGCTTTTTTAAAAAGTCACTTAACAAATGCTTTAACGCTTTAAAGTTGATGTTTTTTTATTTTGGTAGAAAGTGTTTGCTTAAGTTTTTGTTTTAAGTGTTTTTATACTAAATAGGTATTGGATAAATAAAGATTTAATTTTTGTGAATTTTGATCATGAATTGTAAATGTTTGGGTTTGGATGGCTTCACATTGTTTATTTTTTGTGGTATTTACTTTGAATAAAGTGAAAAATGCTGCAACAAGATAAAAACATTAGTATCTTTAGATTAAAAAAAGTAAGTTTCTGCTTTACTCAAACAGATCTTTACTGTGTCTCTTTTTTATAATCAAGGTGATTCACCTGAGCCACTGTTGGCAGGCTGTCGCCATGGCGACGGTAAACAGACACCGATACCTGACACTCAGCGCAGCGGTTCTATATTTTATTTATAAAGCAGAATCCTTAAGGACAGCAGGGATCAAACATCCTGCAGAACATTTGACTTTAGCTCCTCTGGACTTCTGCTGACACCTGCTGGGCAAGCGTTCAAAACTAAACTTTATTTGTGTTTCCATGAACAAACACAACCTCTCTTTTACAAGACACACGTCAGCTGACAACGTCAGAGTCTTTAATGTTGTCAAAAGTGTTACAGGAAAATTTAGCGAATCATAAATTACATGTTCATTTAGTAGCCGGACTAATAGAGTGAATGTTTATGAAGCATTCAAATCATAAATCAAAACGTTCAGCTGTTTCAGGACAATCCTGCTATGATGTTTGGCATTGGTGCAACTTGAGCTTTTTTACATATTTAGCATTTTCCGTCATTTTTTTCCTTGTAGAAAATGAACTGAGCTCATTTTCCATCCTTCAAATATTTAGATCTCTTTACTGCTCCTTTCACATTTCGTTCTGGTTCAGCTTCTTTCAGCTTGCTTGTCCAAATAAAAAAAAATTCTGCTACTTTCAGTTAATTTCAGCTGTTTTTTCAGCTGTGTTGTGCTCCTTTCAGCTTTTTTCTGCTAACTACAACATTTGTGTGCTTATTATAGCTTCTTTCTGCTAATTTCAGCTTGTTATGCTCCTTTCAGCTTATTTCTGCAAGTTTCAGTTTTTTCTGCTGTTTCAGCTACTATTTAGCTGTTTTAATGCTAATTTAAGGTTTGCAGCTAATTCCACATTTTTTGCATTCATTTCAACATTTTGCAGCATAATTCATCAAAAATGTGCTCTCTCCACTTACTTCTGGTAATTTCAGCTTCTTTCTGCCATTTTAGCTACTTTTCAGCTTTTTTTTTTTTTCATTTCAGTTTTTTCAGATAATTTCTATTTTTTTATGCTCATTTCTGCGTCTTTCATTGGGCAAACATTCTTTCTGCTTTCTTCTGCTAATTTAAGCTTGTTCTACCCTTTCAGCTACACTTTTAGCTAATTTTAGCTGTTTTCAGATAAATTCAAGTTTTTCATGGTAATCTTTGTTACTTTAAGCCTTTTTACCTTCTTTCTGCTAATTTCAGCTTGTTATGCTCCTTTCAGCTTTTCCTGCCATTTCAGGTATTTGTTAGCTGTTTTTGTGCCAAATGTAACTTTTTCAGTTATTTCTACTTTTTTAAAGTTAATTTTAGCTCATTCCACTTACTTTTGGTAGCTTAAGCTTAATTTCAGCCTTTTCAAAAATTTTTGGTGCTAATTTCAGCACTGTTAGCCAATTCCCTCATTTTGTACTCATTTCAGCTTATTCAAACAGAATTCAGGCTTGTCCTTCCATTTCAGCTACATTTCAACATGTTTTTAGCTAATTTCAGCAAGTTCTTCAGAAATAAGCATTCACATTGCATTTTCTCAGGAAATGCAATTTCTCTAGTTACTTCTTCATATCAGCTAAACAAATTTAAAATGTATGAACTATGATGAAAGTATTGGTATTGGTATCTAAGACTAACTCCTAGTCATAAATTTCTAATTTGTCTTAAAACAGCTGGAAATATAATATTTCTGTTAATTAAAAAAAAGAGCAAAAACTGAAATGAAGTAATGAACATTTAATTTATGGAGGTTTTAATTTTTAAAAATTTGTCCTACAGCCTTCTGCGAGAACTGATTGTATTCTAAATTAATAAATATGTGAAAAAAGAAGAAAATCTTATGAACAAATCATATACAGCGCTGTGCAAAAGTCTTAAGTCATCCCTCATTTCTTTATTTTTTTCATTCTAAGCAACTAGACTTTCTTCAAATCTCTAAATATTCTGGAATTAATATTCAGGAAGTTTTATTTGCACTTTTGTTGCTTTTTCACCAAGTTTGAGTTTTTCTGCCTTAATATTTTCTAATATTTTTTTTTTCTTCCATTATTTAAAGTCTTTTCACTTTGACTCCAGCATCAGTCGTGCATAAAGGAGCTCTACAACTCAGCCAGCGTTGTTGCGCTGACGTGGAACTACTCGCAGGAGTTGTTTGGCTGCTGCACGGTAACGGTCTGCACTTATTCTGAGGTTAAACTCATCATTTTTCTCATAACTGGACATGCACAGTTGTGAAAATCAGCTCATTTTACCCTAAAAGATAAATAAAAACAATAATCTGTGAATCATCTGATAGAAAACTTCACTTTTCTTGATTTACAGTAAACGGATGAGTTCAAAGACGATGAACAAACTGAACGGTTCCCAGCTCTACCTTTCGATGCTTTTATTTCAAGGTCACATGAATTTCAGGAGGAACCGCCGCCGTCTCGTGGCGGCGCTCACGGAGAGAGTCGCTGGTACACCCATCCTCCCGCTGCTCCTCTCTGGAACTCGCCGAGCTTCTCTCCGACCTCCTTCTTTGTGAAGACGATCCGGTCGTGAAGCCTGTTGGTCTGACCCTGCCAGAACTCGATGGAGGTCGGTTTGACCAGGTAGCCGCCCCTAAAACCATCGCCGGACAGAAAGGAACCATCAGAAGAGGGTCACAATATTTGTTGTTCTCCTGAGAGTTAACGTAGACACGTAGACGTACGGAAGACTGGAATGGACAAAATTAGGCAAAGATAAAAAATATAGGTCTTAATAAATTCAATCTAGGGGACAAAGGTTTGATATTTCTATAGATCATAGACAAGGTTTGAAAAAAGAGGTCACCTCTGACCTTGACCTTTGACCTTGAAATCAATGATCATCGTTGACCCGTGAGGTGTCCAGTTTGATATTTCTGTATCAAAGGATTCTCAGTTTAGAGCTGGAACAAGAAAATGTTCACAGACAGACGGTGACGGGGCATAAACCGTTCTGCCTTGGGAGTATAAAAATGTCAGCATTAATAAAAGTGTGTGTGTGTGTGGGGGGGGGGGGGGGGGGCATTTAAA
>JARVLU010000489.1:26025931-26050545 GCA_031762415.1 Simpsonichthys santanae | reverse complement strand
AACTTTTTTCAGCCTAATTCAGCAAAAATGTGCTCTCTCCACTTCCTTCTTGTAATTTCAGCTTCTTTCTGCCTTTTAAGCTACTGCTTTTTTCAGATAATTTCCACTTTTTTGCTGCTCATTTCTGCTTCTTTCAGCCTAATTCAGCTAACGTGTTCTTCTTTCTTTGCTAATTTAAGCTTGTTCTACCTTTTCAGCTAACTTGTTAGCATTTTTAGATAATTTCATCTGATTTCAGATAAATTCAAGATTTTAGTGATTTTTGCTACTTTCAGTCTAATTAACTTCTTTTTGCTAATCTCAGCTTGTTACGCTCCTTTCAGCTTTTTTCTGGTAGCTTCAGCTACTATTTAGCTGTTTTTGTGCTAAGCTTTTTCAGCTAGTTCCACATTTTTTATCTCATTTCAGCTCCTTTCTTTCTGCTTTTTCAGCTACTTTTCAGCTATTTTTTTTTTGTTAATTTCCAACCTGTTGTGCTAATTTCTGCTTATTGAAACCTAACTCAGCAGATGTGTTCTTTCTGTTTTATTTTGCTAGATTAGGTTTGCTTTTCTATTTCAGCTACATTTCAGTATGTTTTAAGCTAATTTCCTCTGTGTTTCAGCAATAAGCATTCACACTGTATTTTTGCAGGAAATGCAGTTTGTCTAGTAAACAATTATGTGGATATTTTAATAAAAATAAAAAATAAAAACTGGTGGAAAATAACTACTTGTTATAAAATTTCTCCAAAAATTGTTGTGATTCCTTCACAAACCTCCAAGTTAAAATATAAAAGCTAGTACTGTATTTAGATCAAAGAAATGCTCTTTGTATTTCTACAGTAAAGTGTCTCAGCTTTAATGTCTCACAAAGAATAAAACATGGAGCTCACCAGTAGTCGGGCATCGGTACTTCTTTGTCCTTGTACTCGTCTCCCAGTTCTGCATTTTTCTGCCTTAAACACTAAAAGAAACGATCACAGCTGATCCTCCGGCGCCGAACGTGCCTGTTAGAAATCAAACGGTGGTTTGACTCCCGGTTCTTACGTCTCTGTTAGGGATCGGGCTGCTCTGTCGGCTCACTACGGCTCCGATCTGGCTGCTCTTCGGTCGCGAGTGGAAATATTCGCAGGAGCTCTGGTGGGGGATTCTCTCCACGGAGCCCTCGATCCGGACCTACGAGGTAAAACGAGAATAAACCGACCGTCTCGTCACAGAGAACATTAGGGATGAATTTAAAGTAAAGTTGCTCCACCTGTCGGTTCAAAGGTTCCCAGTAGAAAACCAGGCAGGCGAATGGATTACTGTCCTGTAGAGAAAACACATCAGAGACAAGGGATCAATTTAATCAACCAGTTCAATTCAATTAGTCATGATTAATCAGAAAACAGAAATCGTCAGTTTTATGATCCAAAGAACAGAAGATAAAGTAGAGACAAACTAAATGAACAATAATTAATGACAAAAGCTCAATAATTAAACAGCTTCATTATAAAATATTGAACAGGCTTTGCTAAAACACTCAGTTATTACAGCCCGCCGCAAAAAAGAGCAGGTGTTCTTGCTTGTGTTAGCAAAATATCTCATGAACCACTGGGCAGATTCAAATGAAACTTTCAGGAAGTAAATCGGTGGATGTGCATCTTCATTAACTATTGAAGTCAAACCAATTCAAAATGGCTACCGCAGCCAACTGACCTCAGCGAACACAACAATGGCTGCACGTCAGCAGCTTCACAGACGCTGAGGTAACGTTTGGTGTGGTAGTAGCTGGGAGTCACTCACAGCACACACTCTGAGTGCTAACAGATCTTCATTTCTCAGACATCTCTTCATAAAATGATCTTTTATTTAAATCTCTGTTATTCATTATTTGGATTCTTGTCCAAAAAAAAAAAAAAAGTTTAGTTTAAAATCCCGAAAGTTAGAATGATAAATGGAAACTGTAAATTAAAAAGGTCTTTATAGGAAGATTAGACTTTATGTATTAAACAACAGCTTTGATTCAAAGTAAAGCTGAGAAGCTGGTTTTGATTTAACAATTATTTAAATTTGGATGCGAGGGTGGCACAGTGGCGCAGTGGTTAGAGCCTCCTGGCCTCTCTGGGTGCAGTTTGCACAGTCTCCTTTTGCACATTTCTCCAGGTACTCCTGTTTCCTTCCACAGACTAAAAACAAGCGCATTAAGTTAAATAACTTTAAATTGTCCCTAGGTGGAAACGTGAAATGTGTCCCTGTGATGGACAGGAGACGTGTCCACGTGTCCTCTGTCTCTCACAATAACATCTGGAGATAGACGGCAGCTTCCCACGACCCGGAAAGAAGAAGCGGTTAAAGAAAATGGACGGATGTGTATATTTGGATGCACAGTAGCATAAATGGTAAAGGTGTTGTTGAAGCGGTTCTTACCAGCTCAACACCCTTCCTGCTCTCATAGTTTGTGAAGAAACGAAAACCGTCGCTGCTGTAACCTTTCAGGAGAACCATCCGCGCAGATGGACGTCCGTCCCTGATCGGGCAGAGGGCAGATTGAACGACGAGAAACGGGAAATCCTCGTGTTTGTAAAATGGCGGTACCTACTTGGTGGCGGTGGCGATGCACATTGCGTTGGCCTCTCCGATTTCAGGACACTTTGTCGCTTCGTCGAACCAGTTCCCAAACTGCTTGATGGGGTCCAGAGACACAAGCTGACTCTCCTCAAAGCACTGGAAACAAACACATAAGTGCTAACATGAGATGACGGCCTCAACAAAACAAACATTAAGAGAACTCATTGAATTTAACAGAGTTATAATTTGAGTGATTGTTTTTTTTTTCAAGGCTACAATTCTGTCTGATCTCAGTTTAAAAGTCTGGAATAAAAAGTGTCGGGTGATATGAATTCCTTCAAGGAACGTTAGGCCGTTAATTCTCCAAGATCATGTTTTTACGACGAGACATGGTCTGCTGCTTAACGTCTTCTCCAGGACATCCCAAAGATACTCAGCTTGTTTTAGGTTAATAACTGACAACACATGAACCTCTCTTTATAGACATTTTCTACTCGGGCCTAAAGATCTACAGATTATAATATTTCCCCCAGTGTTGTGTCTTGAGCTTTTAAGGAGGTCATATGAACCTGAAGGAATTCCAGATTGTGATGACGCCTTCAAAGACTTGAAAGATAAACACGATCAGCTGGAAAAACTGATCCTAAAAGTTAAGACTTTTACACACCGCCATGACAGCCAGTGTTTCCCCTCAAATATAAGGGTTAACCTTTATTCTTACAGTCCTCAGGTAGTTTCAACCTGTTCAGTTTGCTTGATACAGATCAATACTCTGATTCTCTCACAGCTGCTTTTCTTTTAGTTTAGTTTTTTCATTATGAGGCCTTTACCTGTCAATCAAATTTCATGCAAACTCATTTCCACAAGATTTTATTGTTTTTTAACACAGAGGTCAAAATCAAGCTGTGGTAATATTTAGGGACCATGAAAGGTGTTATGACCTGACACGGTCACAGCTTGATTAATGCTTGCTTCATTGCTCAGACCATTGCACCTTCAAGAATGTTGCTCACCTCTTCATCTGCTTTGTATTTCTTCCTCATGTTGCTCAGGTCCATTCTGCTGCTTTCACGCGCCTTTTTACTGCAGAAATTTAGCCTCAAAACGCTTCGTACCCCCACTGATAGAAAGTTATGAGACGAGGGGAGATTTCTGTCCAACAAGCCGAAATGTCTTAATATATTTGTTCTGAGTATGCGCCTCATGCTGCTTGTCAAAATGAGTGACGTAACCACCATTACGTAAAAAAAAAAAAATGCAAACAAACGGCTTTGGCTTTTTTTTTTTTTTTTCCCAAAACCTTTTTAACAAACGGATTTTACTCTTAAACCAGATTTAAAATCTATATATTTGAATTAGCTCAAATAAGTACAGATTTTATTGCATGCGATAAAACTTACGACTAAAAGTGCACGTCATGACGCTGTGAGGCATTCAAGGAACATGAGTTTTAGTAAACTTTATTATGTTTTAAGATACTTGCAGTAATTTTACGATAATTCCCGGTCCATATGATGTATTTTTTAATTAATTTATTATCTGTAATATATTTAGAAAATAAAGTGATATAAGGCTAGAATCTTTTAGATGCACTCGAATGCAGCATTTGTTTCGCCGTCACTTGCTGATGACGTTTACAAATGCAAAGATGGCGGCGACCTTGTGTGCGAAGTTTCTACCAAAACAGGGTAAAAAAAACATAATACTGTAAATTGTATTTATTACATACCTTCTTTAATAAAAACATGTTTTGATATATTGCTTAGTTTATATAAGTAGTTACTCATAGACTTGTTAATTTTATTTAGTTTAAAAATGAGAAACGATAAAAGGCAGTGCTGTTAGCTTCGATGTGTTACCTTAGCTTAGCAGCCGGTGATTCCAGCAGACAGTAACCAGATTTTTGTGTCTCTTAGGATGGCTGCCCTGGACTCAGAGTGTTCGGCACGGCTCAAAGGCTGTGACCCGCCAAAGGAAACCCCTTCACTTCCTCAAAAAGAAGCTCCTTTATGTCACACGTTACATTCCTCCGCCCCCGCCATTGCCACCAGGCGCATATCCTTCAGAAAAACAACAGCTTCAAGAGGTCAGACACCTCCGTTTTTCACTGCAACTACTACGTGTCTGCATGATTTAAAGCCAGAATATGATAGTGTTCATGTGGAGACCTGATCGTTAAAGAAAAAAACAGCTTTCATTGAAGGTTCACACATGAAATAGGGACGTGGTACGACTTTTTAATAAAACAGACTCATGCATTTACCTCAGTAAATGGCACATGGACTGTATAGTGCTTAGCGCCTTTCTATACTCAAAGCACTTTCCAGTACATTCTTTGCCCTCATTTACCTCCACACACATATTCACACATCACTCTACTGAATCTCTACAAAGACAATCTGAACAAATCATTTTATAGAGACTAATCATTGCATTAGATCACATTTCATACACCAGTGGGACACACATCGGAGGCAATGAGGGGTTCAGTGTCTTGCCCAGGGACACTTCCAACATGTGACTGCTGGTGGAATCTAACCCCCAACTCTCCCACTGGAGGACAACTGCTCTAAGTCTAACTAGTCCTTCAGCATTAGACAAACACTGTGATAGCACAAAAATTTATTAGCTTGTTTTTAAGGAAATGTCGTTTCGTAACTTGATCCCTACATAAAACCACACAGCATATCATTCAATAAATAAACTACAAATAAAGATGCCTCCTGTTTCCAACATTTAAAATCCTGTTTAAAAGCAACACTAGTTTTCCCACTTGTCAGCAAATGAAACCAGAAAGTAACGTATCGCATACATTTATTTGCCACTCATTTACTTGTAATTCGCCTCCAAGCTGCCAAGCTTTATTTTACTATTTAATCTGTTAATCAGAGCTTTCTGAAGATTTTCCAAAATTTTAGTTTGAGCGCTGGCTGCCTTTTTTTACTTGACAGATAATATTTTTGCACCCGCGAGGTGATTTCTAAAGAACTGCTAACAGAAAACTCATTACCAGTTTCTGGTTCAAACAGTTCTTTCTTTGTAAATACTTGTTTTAGGATGTGTCTTAGTTTCAGTAACACCATAGCACAATTAACTCATCATAAAAGCAGCAGAGCTTCTTGTGTATATACTGTTGTTGACAGATATGAGTAAGAGTTTAAAAATTAATTATTTTAGTGTTGGACACATTCATTTATTGTCTATTTTATAGAATAACATTAACTTTACTAAGAAATCTGAAATTGTGTTATGCTGGACATTCAAATATTTACTGTAACTCAGTGTAGTTGTTGTCGTTTACTCATCAGGAAAATGATTTTGTGCAACTTCAGAAGAAGAATGTGAAGAAAGTGTTTGAGGACTGCAGAATGATCGCTGTAGTTCAGAACAACAAATGCAATGTTGACAGCTTGATGGTTCTCAAGAACAGGCTTCGTAAACATGGCATCTTTATCAAGTTCTTCCCCATGCAGGTAAGGATCTTTTTTAGTTAGATTGAATAGCTGCCCAAAAGTTTCCTTTATAAATAAATGCACCAGAGAAAATCTGCTACCTCTTCCTTTATACATCCATTAGCGTTGCTGCACTGATGGGATAGTTTTAATGGAACTAGATTTTTTTTTAAACTTTACACATCTTGCATTTAGATATGTATGAACTATATTTTTCCAGGTGATGCGGTTGTTCCTGAATGATTCTCCTTACTGCAACATGGCTCCTCTGTTCATCGGTTCAACGAGTCTGTTGGTCAGTAAAGAACCAAAGGTGAAGGAGATGCTGTCCGCCCTGAGGGTCAATTCACAGATGACGCTTTTAGGTGAGATTTACTTTCAAATACATGGGAATTCTGCAGCTCGACCATGTGGTACGTCAAAACCCGTAAAGTGTGGAAGAAAATAGATAACTGTCATGGTTTCTGAATGAGCTCCTGGATATTAATATTTTGAATAACATTTCTTTGTTCACAATTGTAGATTTCAGAAGTGCATTTCAGCTGGAATTATGCTCTCGTACTTTGATGAATTGTTTTTTGTCTGCTTTTCATTGGCTGCTGTTTGAAAAGTTTTAAATCTCTTTCACAGTTAATTCAGTCCCATTTAGTGCTGAAAAAACATATATTCAAAAATTCTGTTTTGTGTAATCAGGAAAATGCTACAACTGAATACAGCTCATAAAAATCATATTGTGATATAGAAAGGAAGAATAAGAAATAAATGTCACTGATGGGAGTTTTTTCTTTCTGTTCATCTCCCTTTTTAATGAATCTAGAAGCTGTTTGTTTTGATTTCCATGTCAAATGTTTTAGAAAAATTTTATATTTCTGTCTGAATAATTTTGCATAATAAATAAAAAAATTTAAAAGGTTTAAAAATAAATACTGACTCAGTTTGACCATCAGTCTATATGATTTTTGTTACAACCTCCTTGGATTTTTGCCTTACTGGAAAATATGGTACTCATCATTTGTTTGTAGTTATTCATTCAGGGATTATTGCAACTTTGGCAAAGTGAAGCGTTGGACCCACGGTTCAGTTCATTATGAGTGCTTTTACACATCAATGTTTTTAACTCTGTTCGTCTCTCCACAGGCGCCTGCGTTGACAACACGTTGCTGAGCGTCCAGGGCCTGGTGAATTATTCCAAACTACCATCCCTGACCATGGCCCAGGGTGAGCTGGTCAGCGGGCTGACGATGCTGACCTCCTGCACAGCCTCCATGCTGCAGCACCACCCGGCCCACCTCTCCGCCGTGCTTCAGCAGTATGTCAAACAGCAGAGCCCAAACAGCGACACAGAGCCGGCTGCTGAAGCAGAGGAGGCCACTTAGAGCTTCAGGAAAACATACCGGGACGTCGCAGATCTCCAGCCGAGCAGACCGGCTGGATTCATGCTTTAACGTGTTTTTAAGGTCTGCAACAGACTGGAAAATGTTTCACTCGGTGCTGAGTCCCACAGAGTGCAGCCGAGAGTTGGAGCCAACGTTAACTGTGGCATTACAGAAGGATCAAAGGTGCAGGAATGATAGTTTCATCCTTTATTTAAGGACGTGTCAATAAAAGCATGTCTGCTCGTGCTCATCGTTGTTTGACATTTATTCCTAAATACTTCATTTGATAAAATGGTTTTTAACAAAAGTGAAAGGACAACAATAATGTAAAAGTCAAATTAACTGAAGGAAATCAACAGAATTAAACGTGATAAATCCTGAACAGAAAAACTAACAAATATGGAAAATCTCAAAGTTTATTTACTTTTAAAACAACCACATTTAATGCCTGGAAACTTTTCTAAAAATGTGTCACAGCAGATGGAGGATGATTATTAGATACAATTAGCATCATTAAAAAAAAGTACAGCTTCAACCAGATTTAACAAAAGTCACAGATTGTAATATTTAATCTGCAAATGACGACTGCATAGTAATCTGGGTCAAACTTCTATCGCCCGAAGGTGGAGCAAATGGAATGAATCTGGTGTGCGTCTACGACTGATGAACTTTTGAAGTCAAGATGGCGTCTGTCGCCAAATGACTTTGCAGAACTCAAACATGGCTGAACCTCGGTGCAGAAGTTGAGCTAGAATTTGGTGTGGTAGTGGCTGAGAGTCGTATTGCACGAGTTAAGGCTGGACCAAAACAGCTACGACTCATTTCTCAACATAAACCAGTTTAAAACTGGTTTTAAAGATGGCGGGTGATAAGTATTCTTTCTGAAAGTGTATAAACACATTTAACACCTAACATTTCAAAAAAATCAAATTAGTACAGACAATAATAAGCCATGAAGTAGTTATGCAAGCAATTTACTGTAATCTGGACACATTAGACATGTCTCTCTTGTAAATGAGTCCCAGAGGCTCAATGGGATTAACCTGTATAAATAAAGGTTGAATGAAATAAAAAAAAATGAATGTAAATCTTTTCAAATTATTTTTGCTCATTTATTGATTCAATCAAAAAAAAAAAAAATCCATAAAAAAGAAAAACATTGAATGCAAAGGGTGCAGAAAGAAGAATTAAATTAGAATAATAATGCTCAAACTCTGCTTTGCTCCTAAAAGCATAAATTCAGTTCCTGAACTTGCTGCAGCTCCACCATGAGAGCTGAGCGGAGCTCCATGTCCTCTCTGGTCTGAGCCAGGCGCTGTAAGTCCTCTTAATGCGGATCATGCTCACAGGACACTGCGCACGGCGACGTGCACTGTTCCTCTCTGGATTTGTTCTGGACCTGCTGGGCAGAGAGGCCACAGCCCTTCAGATGATGCGTTCAGGACGGGAATAAAACTTGTTCTGGCTTCATTTGAATATTTTTAAACAACATCCCTCATTTTTCCTCTCTGAAAGGATGATTCGTCTCAGATTTCTCGTGGCCTGATGATATTTTTGTTGGATTAATCTGGACTGCAGTGGAGGATGAGAGTCGGAGGTGAAAATCAGGTAAATTCTTTTAGGTTAAAGAGATGATCTGTGGCGAAAAAAGGTTTTATGTGAAAGATTATAGCTTATATGTAAAGTGGGTAAAGTTTCCTATAATTCCAACTTTGATTAAATTTTCTAGAAAGTTTATATAAAATGAAAAAACATGTAAGATGCCAAATGAGCCGGGATAACTGTAAACTGGTATTACCATTAAAATATGTCAATGTAAAGAATTACATCACCTCATGACGATTGATGATGTTCATGTTTGACACTAACTGAATATAAAACTTTACTAAATGTTCTGCAGGCTGAACAGGTCTGACTCTTGTGCGTTGCTTCAGTCTTTATTTATTCCCAGTGAGAGATTATAGCCGTCATAATCTAAGCATCTTAATCCCGGCCTTTGGCAGGAACCTGCTCCACCTTATGTGACTTCTTGGCCCTCAGTCCTCTTTAGAAAACTCAGGATGTCCACTCTCCTTTGGTTTAGCTTTTTGATAAAGAACGCTGAGTCAGCGTTCACTAACCATTTTTATGAGTCAGCGTTCACTAACCATTTTTATGAGTCAGCGTTCACTAACCATTTTTATTTGTTGTTTTTGCTTTTTCATTTCACAATCTAACTGTTTCTGCACGTGTTGTGCTCTTTCAGCCAATACATCAAAGTGTTCATCTTATTCAGGCGACAAGGGCCCAAACTTTATTTTTCTAACACTTTTATGCTTATTAAAAAGTGACTTTACAAAAATTTCCTCATAAAACACAGAAATATCTTGAATTATTTTAAAACCATAGTTCTCTTTACAATCAACCTCAGGAAACTGGTTCCTTTTTATGTCTTTACTTCTTTTAGCTAGAATTTTGCTACTTTGAAAATTTTAGCAGCTTTTTGCTATTTTGCTGATTTTAGCTTCAGCTTTTGTTGTTTTGGTGTTTTTAGTCATTGTTGTGCTCTACTGGCATTTAGGCAGACTTTTGCTACCTTTCAGACTTGTATCCTTCTTTTCTTTAGCCTTTTGCTGCTTTGAGCTTTTACCATTCTGTAAATTTGAGCGTAGCTGCTTTTTGGTTAACGCTTTATTATTTTTAGCTACACTTTTTTCCACATTTAGCCTTTTATAGATTTAGCTAACTTTTTGCACATTTGAAATTTAGAATCAGAATCAGCTTTATTGTCATTGCACCAAAGCACAACAAAATTACATTTCAGTACAGCTCATCCAAGAAAAACACAAACATGGGTAGACAGAGGTGCCTGAGGCTGCTGCCTCGTGGGAGGCGCTGCCCTTTTCGTTTAGATAAGGAAAAGGGAAAACACAAGGAAAGAGGAGGTGGGGAAAAAATCAGATCTCACACTGTGTCCTTGACGGGACACAGTGTGAAAGTTGCAACAAAACTTCAGCACAAAAATAGCAATATAGCTACTGATGACATTATAATACATATGCATGAGGAAGGCAGGTTAAAGCGGTGAGTTTAGTCCATGAACACTGCCAGAGAGTCTTTAGCTGGTGTCTGCTACTTTAAGGTTACTTTTAGCTAACTTTGGCTTTTAACTAGTCTTTTGCTTTGTAACTTTTAGTTCCTGTTTAGCTAATTTTAGCTAATTTGTTACATTTGGCCTTTAGGTAGGTTTTTGCTTCTTTTGCTGTTCTGCAAATATTTGCTTTTAGCCAGCCTTTTAATATTTTAGCTAGCCTTTAGCTAATTTTAATTTTTGCTACATTTAGCTAGCCTTTTTCTAACTTTAGTAAGGATTTTTTGAAGTATCAAACTCATGACTTAAATCTAAACACAAAATGATGCAAAAACTTGGATTTTAAAACATTTTTAAAAAGTTTTGTCTGTCAAAAAAATAAAGAATTTTACTTATTTTGAAATGTGATTTTATTTTTTTCACCCCACCACCCCTGTATTTAAGTGAAACAGAAATTTAGTTTTGTTGATAAAGTTATCTAAAAGTTTTATCGAGCCATGATTCTGGTTTGTGAACGTTACGGAGCACTTTTATTGTCGTGTCAGAGCTCTCTGCCCTGAGATCAAGTTGCTTCAAGCGTCTAAAAATATCTCCTGGAAAACCAATTAAGCAGAAGTTGATCTTCCCCCAGCAGCCAGTGTTGGCCGTCATGTGACACAACACAGGATTAGCAACAAAATCCAGCTCGCTACCACCCTTTAGATAAATATAGACGTTTGTCAGATTGTTACTCTTATTATCTGCCACCACGAGAGCCAGGCGACCTCTGTGTATGTTTTGGTCTGTCTGTTAGCAAAAAATCATATGCAGATTTTAATAAAACTCATAAAACAATGATTAGATGTACTGTACATCTATTTTGTTAACCTGATTCAATATGGTCACCACTGAAAACCGAGCTTTAAAATGACGACATCTCAGCTGTTTCTGGAGCTGCAGTGTGAGGTGGTAGTGACTGAGAGTCATCCCCATCACACACTCTGAGCGCTAACAGATCACAACATCTTTGTGTAAATCATTGGAAGTTTGACCTCAGTGATTAGGTTTCCAAAAGTTTAATATTTTCATCTGAATGAAGGATTTGTGTTTTTACTGCATTGTTTTAAACAAAATATTAGATATAAATAATATAAAATAAATAAAGAGAGGGAGCTGAAAGCCCTTCAGATCACGAAGCAACTTTTTTTTTCAAATGAAAACAGTGCTCTTGGGTTATTCAAGAGTTTCAGACTTTAGTTGTTTGTGATTTAATATTTAGGTGAGTTTAACATTTGAGAACTGAATTTCTTTACAAAATTCTAATGATGTTTCTTAAATTTTCAGGGGTGCTGAGTTAAAATTGAAGGGTGCTTGAGCATCTCCCCAAAAAAGGCTAAAATCACCACTGTAGCAGAAGATTAGATAAAAGCTAAAAATAGCTAAAGGCTACCTAAAAGCTCAGTGTAGCCAAGGTCTAGAAAAAATAAATAAAAGCAAAAACAATGGCAACTAAAAGCGAAATGGAGAAAAAAGGCTAACTGAATTTAACCACAAAAAAAAGCTGAATGAAAGACTAGCTAAAAGTAGCTAAAGAACACTAGTGAAAGACTAAAAGTATCTAAAGCAAGCTACAAGCTAAAAGTCTAAAAACTAATCAGTGTTAAGCGATGCACCAGTTGATAACAAAATGAGACATTTATTTATTAATGATTAGAGATGCTCTCAGTGATGTTCTCTAACTGTTCCACCCTGACAGCTGAAGTTCTTCAAAGAATTAACGTCTCGTCTCTGTCTGCTCTTCTTGGGACCTGCAGAGGACGCATGTCAGATTCCAGACGATGCCTTCAGTCAAACAGCAACATCAGGAGAAGTTTGAGCTCTGAGATGGACTCAAACGGGTCGTCGCTCATTCGCAGCCAGTCGATGGCGAGCGGTCTGGAGAAGACGTCCCTGTCCAGGAACAAGCCAGCCTTGTCCCACAGCAGCAGCACGCTGTCGTCTCCTCGCTCCCGACAGGTCAGTAACAGGTCAGTAACAGGTCAGTAACAGGTCAGTCACAGGTCAGTAACAGGTCAGTAACAGGTCAGTAACAGGTCAGTAACAGGTCAGTAACAGGTCAGTAACAGGTCAGTAACAGTTTAATAGCAGTTCAGTAGGTCATAATAAGTTGGCAACAAGTCAGTAACAGGTCAGAACAAATTGGAAACAAGTCAGTAACAGGTTAGTACCAGGTTGGTAATGGGTCAGTAACAAGTTGGTCAATAGATCAGTCTGGTCTTTATGTCTTGCTCAACAAAGGGAATTAATGGACTTGTTACTTGCATTATAGTTTTAATTTGGACTAAACTCAAATTGACCAGAGGTAGAATGTTTTAACAGTGTGATGTTTAAAGGCACCAACATTTTCATTTTATCTTTTCATCGATAAACTTAAATGATAAAATCACCTTCAAGTGAGTTTCTGGCTGCCAATTTCCACAGATCATCAAAAACTGGGAAGTGATTGAAGACCTTCAAGTAGAAATGCGAGCAGGAAGTGAACATCCTGAAGTTCTGACCAGTCCAGGACTCTGTGAAGGGTATCTTCTCAAGAGAAGAAAGTGGCCTCTTAAAGGCTGGCACAAGGTGAGAAGTCAGTACATAGAGGAAAATGGAGCCATAATAATTATTTTAATGTTATTCTTTTTTATAAATTTCAGCGATACTTTGTGCTAGAAGCAGGAGTCTTACGTTACTCCAAAAATCAACAAGATGTAAGTGAAAATTTAATCTTTACAATAACAAATATCCAATTTCATGATATCATACACACACAAATTCTTATGTTTTAAATTTTTATATGATAAATATTAAAAACTTTGCATTAAATGAGTTTTTCTTCTGTGCACAAGTTATCTGCACATTATTGACTTGGTTTAATTTCATGTTGAGACAAAAAAAACCTCAAAATAATTATTTAAAAGAAAATCTCCTGCAACATTTTCTAAAAATAAAATGTGGAAGCAGCTTACGCATGAATTTTAAAATTTATTATTTTAATTGGTTAAATCTAACATTTTGTGAATGATTATAGCCTTGAGCTAAGATTATCCTCTTTTAAATGTTTATAGTAGCTATGGTTTTGTTAATATTAGCATTTAGCTACAGTTTTGTAAATACTTACTTTTAGTCACAGTGTGCACATTTTTTTTAAATTACAGTTTTCATAAATTTAGCTTTAACTACTGTTTTTAGCTTTTATCTAATCTTTTGGAAATTTTAGATTGAATTTGCTAATTGTTACACTTTTAGCTATGGTTTAGGTAATTTTGGGTTTTATCTACTGTCGTTTCAATTTAGTTTTACTTTAAACAAGCTTTTTAAATAAATTTCACGTCTTCCAGATTCAGTCTTTTTTTTTTTTTTGATCTGGTAGTTTCATCCATTTTTGACATCATTTAAGTTATTATTATAAATGGTTGTGTTTTAATAACAAGGTTTGACAAGTTTTAAACCTGCCTGTTTTACAAAAGGTCTCCAGGGGACGAGTCCAGGGTTCGTTAGACGTCAGCCTCGCTGTGATGTCAATTAACAAGAAGTCCAACCGGATTGATTTGGATGCAGGAGACATTCTCTACCACATGAAGGTGAAGGTTTAACTCCCGCTGAGAAGTTTTTACCTGATAGATGCATTGTGCTGTTGGATTGAAAAGGAACATATTTTTCCACCAAGGCAAAGAGCCATGAACTCTTCTACATTTGGGTGACCAAGCTGCAAGCGCACCGCCGGTACAAAAAGAGTGAGACAGCGTTCGTCCACAGCAGCATCCTGCACACGCTGTCCCACTCAGCTTCAGCCGGTCAGGCTCTGAGAAATGGAGATCTGGTGAGAATAAAATAAAATCAAACATAACGTGCTCAACAGATGACCCAAAGTGAGTCTTACAGTAGCGTCGGTGTCTTTTTGCCTGTTTTTGTGTTAGCGGAGCTCTGCAGGGATGGAAGATGCAGCCGGCGGGTTGGGGGTTCTGCCTTCAGCCAACACCGCTGTGAACACCAAGGTGTCGGCATGGCTGAGGCAAAGCCACGATCCTGATACCTGTGTTCAGGGTATTTGTCTGACAGATCTTAAGAGCATTTACTCCTCTTCTATACAGCACTCCCATCAATTGTGGAGTCCCTCAAGGATTAATCTTGGAGCCATTTGTTTTTAACACTGGAAATAACATCCTTGGATTTCATTGCTATGCAGATGATACACAGATTTATTTGACCTTAATTTATGAAAACTCACATCTGTCATTTTCACCCTATATTTTACTACAAAGTAAAATGTTGACATAAAGGTTAATAAGCGAGAACATGCATTGCAGCAGAAGCCCAAAAGTTTTGGAACAGCACATTTATTAATGGCTATGCTTGCAATTTTTAACTTTATTTAAAAGTTTGTTTTTATCGATAATGTTCTTTTGGCTATTGTTTTAGTGTGGATTGCAACCTTTGTCATCTTTGACTGTTCTGAATTTGCTTTATAAATAAAACTGGTTTGGTTTTCAGAGCTGAACCGCTGCAACCTGGACCTTTCCGAGCTGAACCGTTTAATTCAGCAGCTCCAGACGCTGGAGACGTGTCAGGCTTTCACTAATGGCGATCTGCAGCGTATCATCAGCATACAGGTGCACACAGGCTGCCAACATTTTTCATGCACCTGCAGAAATTAAGTTTCAAATGAATGTAAAATTAAGGAAACCTTTTTTGGAGCAGAATCTCTCGCTTGAGAAGCCAAAGAAGACAAAGTCGGGTAAAATATGGGGTCACTCCCGCACACTGTCCAGAGTGGAGGCCCTGGGCATGGTAAGATTTGATAAAAATACTAGCATTTTTAGGGTTAAGATTAATTTAACAGACTGAGTGCATATATGGAATTAATCTAAAGCTAATGAACCACTTAGCTTTAGATAAATTTTATATTTAAGGGTTTATGTTTGTTTTGAATGTCTAAAAATATGACATCTCAAAAATCAAACAACATTTTGGGTTTTTCTTTTATCTAATTCACAGCCTATACGTGGGATTTCCAAATCGGTGAGTTGCCAGTCGGCGGAACATCAAACAGCTTGATCTATACCTCGTTGCAGAACACCATCTTGACTAACAATTAAAAAAAAAACAAGAAAAATAAATAATCTAGTTCCATGATGGCTGTGTGAGATGAAGCTTAGTGTGCATGTAGATGTAGCTGAAGTTCCTGTCAGAGTCACGTGATGCCAAGCTGATGCTTTCTCATCAAACCAGTGACACCAGGTCTGACAGTGACAGGTAACAGAGGACCTGTTAAACTAACCAGTAAATCCTTTGTCCTGTTCACCTCACAGCTGTCCTCCAGTCACTTGAGCAGCTCGTCCCACCTCGGCGCATCGGTGCCCTCGATCCCCGACTACGTCTGCTCTCAGCTGTCCCCCCACACCGTCTCATCACCCGAGGGCAAGAAAATCCAGCAGGACATCTGCGCCGTGTCACTGCGGGGTCAGCTAGACAAACACACTGAAAGTTGATTTAAAAATAAACTAGAAGTTTGTGGAAACATCTGGGAAAACTTCCATCCATCCATCATCTTTACCCACTTCTTCCTTTTCGGGTCACGGGGCTCACTGGTGCCCACTGGTGCTCATGTCCAGCAGTCACTGTGTGAGAGGCAGGGGACACCCTAGACAGGTCTCCAGTCCATCACAGGGAGGCACCCGGAGAAAATCCACGCCACATGGAGAGAACATGCAAACTCCACCCAGAAAGGCCCCGGGCCAGGTTTTGAACCAAGGCAACCTGCTTGCTGAGAGGCGGCAGTTAACTGCACCACCGTGCTGCCTGAAATATCTCATTCACACCACTCTGGGCCCCTGAGCAAGGCCCTTAACCCCCACCATCTGCTCCCTAAACAGGTCTCTCTTGAAAATGAGTTCTCGTGGCTCAATGAGACTACCTGGATAAATAAAGGTTAAATTAAAAAAAAAATCTGGGAAAACTTGATATAAGTATGTATTTATGTTGAACATTGCGCATATTTGAAGTGAAGAAACTGCTTTTTTTGGTGCGAAAATGCAGTTTGAACACCAAAATTGACTGAAAAAATTACATTTGATCTGTTGAACTTAGAAACAAACAGAACAGAAGCTAAAATGAACAAAACACAAGCTACGAGCTAAAATGTGCTAAAACACCAGCTCCCCCCAGAAAGAAAAAGAGTCAAATAAATAAATAAATAAATAAATAAAAGGAGGTAAAGGATGAGTAGATTTTTAAAAAATACTAAAAGTTGCAAAAGACAATCATCACAACAAACTGATCGAGCTGAACCGGTCGATGCACAAATAATTAGAACAGCACAAAACTCCTCGTTCAGTTTGACTCCTCATTCTTTCCAGTGCTGGCTTCTCTTCAGTCGGTGCATGAAGCTCTGACCCTGGAGAGGCAGAAGCTGCAGGAAGCCTGGAGAGCCAATAACCTTCACCAGCCTCACTCGTTCGATCGGGTAAGAAGACGACGCTCGGCGTGGTTTTAGTTTTCGGACCTTGTCTTGACGTTCCTCCATCTTTCTCTCCATCAGCCTGCATCGTCACTCGGGCCTCCTTCAGTAGCCGACTCGGCTGCAGAATATTTTGATGCCAGCGACAACTTCCTGTGGGGCAGCTCCTCTGAGGTGTCTGATGAATCTGGACTCAGCGATGGGAGCACCACAAACTCGGAGCCAGAGGAGGGACACGGTGAGTGAACGTGAACCTGCAGCTTCGCTCGTTCTTTGTCCGTTCGTCTCTGCAGGACGCGTCATTTTAATCACTTCATTTTTTATCCTTTAGTTTTAAAACAGATAATAAATTAGACTTTTGTCGACATCCCAAGACGTTAGAGCTCAGCGTGTGTGTTGTGGATGACCCTCAACTACTACAAGGCCACGTTTTAGCTCCACATCTGGAAACTTAACCCAGTTAGACGTTTTGTCGACCCTCCTGATTACAAATCCACAAAACAAATTCAAATGAGCCACTTCTTTTGGGAGGACAGAGACTGTCTCTCCAGCGTGACCTATAGGGAGGCGTCCAGGGAGCATCCTTACCAGATGCCTGCACCTCCTCAACTGGCTCCTCGATGTGGAGAAGCAGCGACTCTCAGTCTCTCCTGATAACTGAACTTCTCACCACATCTCTAAGGGAGAGTTCAGCTACCCTGCAGAAAAAAAAACTCATTTGACCACTTGTATCTGCGATCTCATTCTTTTGGTCACTACCCAGAGTTCATGGCCACAGGTGAGGGTAGGAACCTAAAGGAGCTTCACCTTGCAGCATAGCTTTCTCTCTTCACCAAAATGGACCGGCACAGAGTCTGGAGTACTGTGGAAGCTGCACCAATCCATCTGTCGATCACACGCTCCATTTCCCCACTGACTCATGCACAAAACCCTGAGATACCTAAACTCATTGACACGAGGCAGAACCTCATCCTCAACCCAGAGAGGCCAACCCTCTTCCAGCTGAGGGCCCCATGTTCGGAGATGTTGTTAGTGTTTTTTTATTACTGTTATTTACTTCCTTTCCATCAACAGCATCAACCACCAGAAAGTACCATGCAAGCGTTTCCAGGAGTCCTAACAATGTTGTTCTCAAGAGCACTGGACGCCGAACCACGTTACCTGCTCACTGTCCTGACAACAGCCACGTGGGCCTCGTGGCCATCCTCTACAACAACATAGGCGAGAACCTCTCACCACTGAATATTTAAAACTAAACTTGTAAATCGGCTGTTTGTTTGAAATGCCTGCACATCTTTATTTTTTATTTTTCCTCCCCCAGGTAAAGATTTAGCTCGAGTTTCCATGCCAGCTGCTCTGAACGAGCCCGTCAACCTTCTGCAGAGGTTGTGTGAAGAGCTGGAGTACAGCGAGCTGCTGGACACGGCGAACAACACCCCAGACCCGTTCCAGAGGATGGTAAGACCGCCTCCGCGAATGAAGTGATAGAAACAGGTGCGCAGTTATAATAATGAATGTGGATGAGCTTGACTCAAATAATGGTGGATTCTTGGCAACGTTGTGAATTAAACACAAAAACCCAGTTGGTTGGTCACGATTCTGTAATGTTTATTGTAAGTTTGATAAATAACAGCAATATGAAATTATGGCAAGTGTGAAATAAGAATGCATTATTTCAGAAGGTGGAGGATGTAAAGTAGTTTACATTTTGAGGACTGATGTTTAAAAATTAAAGTTTCTGAGGTTCGTGACGTAAACTCAAAGTGTCTCAAAACAATTGGCACTGAGTCTAAAGCTGACCTTCATCAGGAGGAAGATGTCTGGTCCTACCTGAAGACCTTCTCATTACCACGATGGGAATGAGTCGGTGTTTGTCGTCCCAGCAGGTTGCAAACTCTCTCCAGAACCAGGATTCATTCAGAACGACAGCGCCGTGGTTCTGGAGTGTTTGAGAGAGTTCTGTGGACCTTCTCCACGTTTCAGCCGGCTGACACCGTCCAAGATGGAGGATGGAAGTAGCCTGGCTCACAGCAGCTTGAAAAAGGCACGAAGAAGACAACGACTCAGACTCTGTCCTCCCCTGAGTTTCACTTTTACCTGATTTAAGGGGGGGGGGGGGGTGCAAATTGTATCCAATCAGCACAACTCTGACCAACCAAATGGACGTTAACTGAGTTGCACAAATTAATTTTGATGAGATAACTCCTTTCAAAGTTTATTGGAAAACATTGACAGTTTACACAGTAACACCGTGCTTCTTCACAGATGTACATTTGGGTTTTTTACACAATACTGGTGCACAACAGGGGTTCTGTTTGAAGCTCTGTCCAACTGGCAAACTTCCTTTGTTGCCATGGCGATCACACGCCTCTTGTCCTGGGGTATGACAAAGTTCTGTCCTCTGTTGAATGCAGATTGCAGAGGTGTGGCCCATTCTGGCTCTTCAGGACCGGGAGTTGATAAACTTTGCAGATCCTGTAAGGAGTCATTTTGTCTGGCTTTGCTCAGGAAAGGGAGTAATTAGCAAAGAGGGGGAGGAAGAGTTCAGTTCCAGTGTCTCTGAGGACATGGATGTGGACCTTCTCTGAGGGACGTCAAACACTTCAGTAACATATGATCATATTTTATACAGCATCAAAGAAGAACATTTTCTGTTTCTGGTTATGTCAACTAAATTAACAAATATTCATATTTGCATTCAAAACCTCAAAAAGACTTGTACATGTTTGTATTTTGTCTCCTCCAGGTTTACATTGCTGCCTTTGCCATTTCTGGTTACAGCACTGCAACCTTCAGAAACCGCTACAAGCCCTTCAACCCGGTGCTGGGGGAGACCTTCGAGTGCGTCCGAGAGGATCGGGGTTTCCGCTTCATTAGTGAGCAGGTATCTTATTAACACTGAATCAGCATTCGCACCAACGTTTTCCTGCTTTATTTTATTATTTATTTATTTCTGCATACTTTATGCTTTTCCTTTGGTATTTTTAGCTCTTGCTCTGCTATTGGCTTTTTCTATTTTTCGGTTTTTAGTTAGTTTCTTTCAACTGTAACAACTCAGTTTTAACCTCTTCAGTAAATTTCAGTTCTCTAGTTCTTGTCTCTTTGTTTCATGGTAGCATTGGGAGATTAGTTATAATAAAACTTAGTTTTTATTAATAAGACTAGATGAGCTTCTATCATCTTCGCTTGGCAAATTAAGATGGCTCACTTGATTCACAAGTTAACATCAGTGATTTAGGGGTTAATAAGATCATAATCTTTCAAGAAATGTTGTCATCATTTTCAGATAGCTGCAAATAAATGCAACTAATTAAACATTCCTCAACAAAGCAATTTACTTCTTAAACGACAAAGTTGCAGTTCCTCGTTAAGACCTTTTTTGATATTTTGATCATTATAAAATATTTTTGTGCTGCATCTTCCCTCCTAGTCATTCTAATAATTTAGTAATTTCTTGGTTTTTATCTTATCAAATAAGAAACACCTATAGTTATAGTTTTGCAAAAAAAAAATATTAAAAGTGGTCATTTTTATTTTTAAACACATTTCTCAAACGTTCTCAGGTCTGCCATCATCCGCCCATCTCAGCCTGCCACACCGAGTCAGAAAACTTCTCATTTTGGCAAGGTGGGACTTGTGTTATCCCACTAAAATATACTTTTGTGCTTGATTATATCATCTATTCATATCTGCCTGTGAAATGCTTTTACAACAGAGATGCACCAAACAATCTGTCTGAAATCGGTACCGGACAATTTTCACATTGATCGGCTCAAATCGGTGATTGTCCAAACAAATCCTCAAAAATAAATAAATTAAAAAAAAAAAAAAAAATCCTTTCTAAACAATTAGTTACAAGAATGGACTTTTTCTTTTTTAACTATGAGTGAAGAAAAGGAAAATATAACAATTTGTAATTTATGTATAGAAGAAATAAATTGTGGAGACACCACAACCCAAACATTTGGGAAGACAAACTTTAATGTGACATTTAAAACTGTATCACCCTCAAGAACCCACCAGCTGCTTCTGGGGTCCCACAGGCCAAAAGGCCCGATAGGACTCCTTCTTCAGCCTGACAGCATCCCTCATCTCTGAAACCCTATATTGATTTGATTTAATTTTATCTTAGCAAAATTATTATTATTATTATTAATATTATTGTTATTAATATTTTGAAGAGAGATAAAACCTGTAACCTACTGCAGTTAAAAAATAACCTAAGTAGGTCAAAGTTATTTATGGTAATATATGTTACTGCTGATTTTTTAATACAAAAGTTTAAAAAAAAAACTTGCATGCGTTTGAGTTAGTTTTTGGGAAGGAAATCATATTAAAGAAATTGGTCAGAGTTATTTTAGAATCAAGTATCAGACAGTATTGGCCCACAAAACCAGAATTGGTGCATCTCTATTTTAAAATGCTACTCCTGTACTTGTAGATAATGTCCAACATCATCAGCGTATAATGATATCTCTTAACAGACCAACGATGGAAGAATAAATTCTGGGGGAAGTCTCTGGAGATTTATCCAACAGGAATGGTCAATGTGACTTTATCAAGGTAAATAATTGATCAGATGAGGCTCTTTGTTTCATAATATCATTACTGTTCTGTCAAAACAGTAGTATTGTACATATCTTTGGTACGATAATGCGTGTTGATATCAGTACATAACAGGTATGTACCCTGTAAGTACTGGATAAATAGTTACTTTATGCAGTGATACAGCCTAGTCTCTGTAGTAGAAAGGGGAAATGTTGAGCTGAAACACTGATCTGGTGTTTTATTCTGACATACAAATGAATAGCAACATTTGAGTTTCAGCACCTGACATCAACATTAAGCACTAAATGGATAAACACAGTGCACATTCATTTTTTTTATTTATACAGGTTAGTTCCCATTGAACCTCAAGGACTCATTGACAAGAGTCATGTGAAAATGTGTAAGAAATGCAGAGACAGAGGGAATTAGACACAGTAGAAGTGTTCTCAAAATTGTGGATTCTACGGTATAAATGAACATTTGAAAAAACAGAACAAAAACACAACATTTTAAAAAACAGAATTACATTAAGCCAAAGTGAAAGCAGCCAAAGTGGAAGTAGCGAAAACGGAAGCAGTCATAGCCAACTCACATTAGTGGGGAAAAAAAAAAAAAAAAAAAACGGAATTACATTTAGCCAAAATAGAAGCAACCATAGCAGAAGTAGTGAAAAAAATGGAATTATTGTACATTAAGCCAAAGTAAAAGTAGCCAAAGCGTAAGTAGTGAAAAAACTGAATTACATTAGAGGTGAGTCAAACATATAAGATGAGATTAATAAAATAAATATTAGCCCACCTTTAAACAAAATATATCACATTATGGCATGGGGACTCAAAAGGCACCATGACGTAGGAATGACCCTGCTGTACATTGTTCTGTTTTATGCTGTTAATAAAGTAAATAAAATAACAAAAACACTCAAAAATAAACCCCCACCACTTCCGGTTTGGTTAAATGTAATTCCGTTTTGTCAAATGTTGTTAATTTACACCTCAGGGCCACCGTAGGATTCCCTTTGTCAATCAAATACTGTATACTACCAGGAACAGGGTGATGATCTAAATGTTAGTTTGTTTTTCTGCAAGAAAAAACATTTCAATAGTTGCAGGACGGATTTTAATGAAACACCCCGAATGTAATCATTGGAAGTGCATCTGCAACTGATCATCTTTTGGAGCCTATCCAAATCCAAGATGGCCACCACTTATTAAACATTAGTAAACACAAAATTAGCCACAAATGTCTCTGTCTGAGCTAAGTTTTGGTGCCGTGGTAGCTGAGATGGTTCCAACTGATCACATTATAGCTGTCTTCAAAGACAAATATATACATAAACTTTTATTTTGTTTGCACTAAAGCTTTGTGTTTTGTAATAACTATAATTTAAATATTGCAGTTCTCAGTATTAAAAAAAAACAACTTTGCATATTACTCACTCTGCACGTCTGTATGTGGGTTTATTGATTCAAGTAAAAGTGTCAAAAAGAGTTTGCGGCAAAGTTAATTTATTAAATAAATAGTTTTTCTTCTAACAGGTTCTGCTTTTGTAAATACATTGATTTTACCTGACGTGGAGGTACAAAATGACAAATGGTTTCAAAATGTATTTATATTAATAGAGGTCTTCTCAAACCTATAGACAATATATTGTAGTTTTATTTGTTATAGTCTTATAGTTTGATTGTTAAGACTTCATCACGATGTTTGTTTAGGTTTGGAGATCACTACGAGTGGAACAAAGTGGTGACCTGCATCCATAATGTCTTCAGCCAGCAGCGGTATCTGGAGCATTATGGAGAGGTGACCATCCAAAACCTCAAAAACAACGTCTGCACCTGCAAGATCACCTTCGTGAAGGTGAAGGAAACAACTCTTCCACTAAACTCAGCCGGTGCTTTTAATTACTCAGGATCTTTTCCTTTTTAGTCTCGTTACTGGGGTTCAGATGGAAACAAGAACGAAGTCCAGGGAACTGTGCTCGACCAAAGCGGCAGTGTCATTCATCGATTTGGAGGTCTTTGGCACGAAGGAATCTTCTGTGACACTCTGCCAACTCCAAAATGCATATGGAAGCCAAGTGAGTCACCTTCCATCGTTTTCTTGTCAGCAGTGCAACTCTGTCAGGTCTTTACAAGCTGCTGGAAGGTTTAGAGAAAGTGAAATGACCAGGAGTGCCAACAGTCCTAATCAGCATAAATCCAAGCGTCACGTTGGTGTGACAGTTCAACAGAGACGCTTCTGTCCTTCCTCAGATCCCCAGCCGAAGGATTACCTTCTGTATTATGGCTTCTCCACCTTCGCCATGGAGCTAAATGAGCTCAACCCAGACCTGAAGCCACTCCTGCCTCGTACAGACACTCGCCTGCGCCCAGACCAAAGGTCAGAAGTCGCTTCAGTTGCTCAAACATGGAAAGACGACATCAAACTACAAAAATAACATTTCATGGAAAAGTGCATTGAGAAATCTGACGGCTGAATGACTTTGCTGAAGTTTGCTGAAGCAGCTGAAACTAAGTGGTTTACCTTCAAAGAAGCACAATAGAAAAGCAGTATGAACAAAAAAGATGCTTAAATTAGCAAAGAGAAGTTAAAACGAGCTAAACAGGTATAAACATTAATTAACTAAAACCAACAAAATATCTACGTTTAGAACAATTGTAGCTCAAAGCTAAAAGAAGCAGAACAGTAGCTAAAAGCTGTAACATGGTAGCAAGACTGAAATATTGAAATATATATTAAATAACAAGTTATTTAGTAGTAGCAAATAAAGTAGCAAAAAGCTAAAATTTTATTTTTAAAGTAACAAGTTATAATCGACAATATATAATAATATTTTTATATATTTAATTTGCATATAAGGATATAGAAAAATAAATGTTTAACAAAAAAATCTAAAAAAAATAAGCTAAAAAAGTAGTTAAAAGCTTAAAGTCAATTTTTAAAATAATGTTATAATCAATATCATATAATAATATTTATATATTTAATTTGCATATATTAGATACATAATGATATACAAAAAAATAAGTATTTAACAAAAAAAAAAAAAAAAGCAAAAAGGTAGCTAGAAGCTAAAAGTTAATTTTAAATAAGTTATAATCAGTAATATAGTAATATTTACATGTACACGTATTTAATTTGCAAATATATATA
>JARVLU010000489.1:26011896-26025831 GCA_031762415.1 Simpsonichthys santanae | reverse complement strand
CTTATTTTTTAAATTTTATATATATATATATATATATATAAAAATCTAAAAAATAAGCTAAAAAGTAGCTAAAATCTTAGATTAAATTATTTAAATAATAAATTATAATCAATAATATATAATAATATTTATATACTGTATTTAATTTACATTTATATTATATACAGTATATATAATGATGTAAAAATAAATAATATTTACAAACTAAAAAATGCTTTAAAAAGGCTTAAAAAATAAAAGTAGCTAAAAGTAGCATAAAAATATAAAAACAGAGCCACAATGTTGAAGTAGATTTTAAAGAGAACTATGTTTTTGAAGGAATTAAAGAGATCTGCATGTTTTTCTACAGGGAATTTTGTTTTAAATCAAAGTAAATGTTCTAAAAATGGTATAAACATTACAAAAGTCAGCCATCGCCTGAATGAGCTGAATGTTTTGATATCTGAACGGCTAAAGAAGCACTAACCAGAAGTTGCTTGATTGCAACAATCACACTGGATCCAACAGTGTGAATAATTATTAAAAGCTGTTTAACTTCATCCTGAACGTCTCTGCAGAATGTTGGAGGAGGGACACGTGTCTGAAGCCGACAGAAAGAAAGACGAGATAGAAGAAATTCAGAGGGTGCGGAGAAAAGAACTTGCCAGAAGAGGTCAAGAACATGTTCCACGTTTTTTTAAGTAAGTTTGTTTCTTCTCAAATCACCAGATGATTTATTACCAATTGTTTAATGGGAGTGTTTCCAAACCCTCTCTGCCCTGGATGTTTTCAGCTTACGTCATGCAGACAAAAAAAATAAAAATAAAAAACACAGGAGAGCTCTTGAAAGACACAAAATGAATAAAATATATGAAATTTTTCAGTGTTTTCATCAAAGCAGAAATCCCGTGCTGCTCTCAGCTTCAACGTGCACTGTGACATTTCAGTCCTTTTAAATGAAATTTCTTGCCTGAATGATCTCAAGTAGATAATTTCATCATTTTGTGCGTCAGTGGAACAATTACTGTCACGTCTCTTTATTCCCAGCGGCTCTGGAGGAGGAAATCTCACGACACCTCATGTTAAACTCAACATGAACTGCTCACAACGGTTTCATTAAAGAACAACGTTGACGTTCTTATTCAGAAGATTATTCATTTTTGTTAATTAAATAGATAACACATTCAAGTGAATGCTTAGACAGAATAAATCAGGGGTTCCCAAACTTTTCCGTGCCATGGTTCCCCTTGAACCCACAAACAATGTTACAAAATATGTAAAGAAACATCTACATTTAGAATGTTTTAACTTTTATTCACTATATTCTATCAATTATTACAGCTGCTGAGCATAAAAATGTTATTAGCTAACATGTTTTATATTCCCACAGAAAAAAATCAACAACTTTTTAACAAACTGTTGACCAGAGGAACAAAATTAAATGAATCTAACCTCTCTCTCAAGTGTGTTTAACTGGAAATGACAGATACGGATCGCTCAAGTGGGCAATTATTATTATTATTATTATATTACAATTTTTTATTTTAGCTTTTCTTTTATCTTCTTCTCTCCAGCTTTCTGGGGTGTCTTAGTGCCCCCTGGCGGCCCCCCATGGGGCCGCGGCCCCCACTTTGAAAAGCCTGTAATAAATTATCATTTCTTAAATGATTAAAGGCCAGAGTTTTTACCTAAGATAATTTTATGGTGAAAAATCTTGAAAATAACATAATAATTTATTCAATTTGTACTGCACTTTACATTTTTCAATCTCAAAGTGCTACAATATTTATTTATTTATTTATAAAATGTGTTCTTTTTAAAAATACAATACAAAACAATCCCATAAATGATAACATACAAAATATAAATAAAAAATGAAAGGTAGCAGAAAGAAGAAAAAAATCTTATTTTATCTGCCCCTTTTTTCAAACAATTAGTTGAATCAAAAAATATAAAGAGAATAAAACATGGACTTGTGGGAGTCGACAGAAAGAGACGAAAAATACCTGAAGTCTCGATTTATTCTCAACATCTTCCCACATCAAGCTCAGGAGAACAACTCAAATACGTACAACTGAAATACAACCTCTCTTTATATTCTGTCCCTTTCACAATAAGAGCACATTCTGATGTGAAATATATACATTTGTGTCCGCCACAGACAAAAAAAAAAGGACTAAAATCTTAAAATGTTTAAAAAAAAAAATATATATATATATACAGTATATATATATATATATATATATGCACATTTTATGCAGATCATGCATTCTTATATGTGACTATCAGCTACAGCCACACCAGATTTGTGCTCAATATTCATATGATTTATTGAGTTACAGCTACTTTGTGCAGACTGTTAGCAGTTAGCCGTCACATTTGTTTTCCTGGAACACTTAAAGTGACAAATAAGCGTTTTTCTGAGTCAAACTGCTGAAGAAGTTCACGTCTGAGTTGTTAAATAACAGTTTGTTTCCTTTTAACATCCACAGAAAAGCCAAAGATTCCTCTGGACGGGACGTCTGGTTGACAACTGGGACTTACTGGGACCTAAGAGAGAACCCAGGTTTCGCTAACCTCGATAACTTGACTCTGTGGTGACGAGACGAGGCTGCTGCAGCTCGCGGGGCATCCCATAAAACAAAGAGACGCAGAAACGCCAGCAGACGTGACCTGCTCGGAGAGCAGCGACGATGCCGTTCCTTCTCCTGACGCCCACGACTGGTTCATGGGAAGTTTGAGCAACACGACTGGTGGAAACTAAATATAGATTTACCACGAATATTTATAGATCAACTGTTTGCTTTTTATTTTGTGTGTGAGTTTCTGTTAGCTGAGAAGCTGGAGTTGCATTTTTCTGTCTAATCAGAGACAGGCGGCATCATGGGTAAACATTTAATCCAATTGAACTCTTATTCCAGTTTACGCTGCACTTGATTACCAACCGTACTGGACTTTATTTTTCATCCTGACCTGCACTGACAGTGTTGCCAGACTGGGCAGTTTTCATTCTGATTTTGCTGGGAACTCTGGGAAGATTTTTATTGGATTGTTGCATTTTGCCACATATTGTTAAATTACCTTGACTTGTACTGATGTGCGTTCATGTTAAAACAGTAAATATACTGTAACTATATTTTGACTGGGTGGATTTTTGTCTATGTGGTGGTTTTTAACAGATTTTTGGGCTGGAAAACCTCGACTCTATCTGGCAACACTGTTACTGTAGCTCTGCAGGTTGTGAATAAAATCTGTCCCCATGTGGACGGTGCTCCTCTCCTCGGCTCACAGTCTGTTTTTACAGAGGCCAAACAGATTATTACAAGTTTGTAGCAGGTTCTGCTGTTTCAACTGTTTTTTTTTTTTTTTTTTGGAAACCATTTATATTATTATGTTTTGAATTACATCACTTTCTTTAGTAAAAAGTTAACATTTGATTAACCTTTTCAGGTTAGCTATTTATGACATGCTCCGAGTTGTTTGTTAGCCAGATATTTATGAATTTCCCCATTAAATTAATTAAATAAAATGCCAAAATGAGGATTACCGGCTCTCTAAAGGAGGATGTGAGAAATGCAAACTCAGATTTGCAGCAGCCGTCTGCTTTGGTACAGATGTAAAAAAAAAAAAATGTGTTTGAAAATCACAGGGATGTGTATTAGTCTGTAAAATCAGTTTCATTTGACTTCACAATAAAACTGTCACAAAAGCAGAAATAGCACATTTTAACATCTTTAGAAATAAAACCATAATTACATTTTATTGCCACGGTTACATGAGGGATAAGTCCTGGTGGCTAAATGTGCAGGGGGTTCCCACGTCTGTTCAAAACGTACAAATAGATGTGCAAAAGCATGAATAAAATCAAAATGTGCAAAGTATGAAACATGCAGATGCATAAAGTCTAAAACGAACGTGTCCAAAAGCATTAAGAGGAAGTTAGTTTGAGTAGTTTACCTGATCTGAATCAACGGGGGATTAATGCGTCTGCAGAACGTGAAAAGAATTGAATCAGTGCGATGGAGCAGGGAAACAAGTGAAACATGCACGACTGTGGCCCTGGAGGCCCAGGACTGGACCCCTCTCTCCTGGTGAAGGTTTATAAGGAAATAAACTGTTTTTTTTTATGACACATGTAGTCGTTTGGACTTCAGGGCCACCGTACATGAGGTACTGGTGCTGATGAGGGTCCAGTTAGAGGAGAGTGATAAATGTTTTTTTTTTTTTTTATAGTGGGATGGGTCAGTGATGATCCTGAACGGCCTCAAGGTTCTGGAGGTGCACGGATTAAAATATAACTTTATTAATCCTGCAGGAAATAGTTGTGTCAGAGTTTCAAGACAAGGAATCACACAAGATGTAAAATGAAGAAAATATTTAAAAAAAAAAAACAACAGAGGCATAAATACACCAACAGTTAAGATCCTGGATCATCAAGATTATGGAGCCAGTTACCTTCTCAGCAGAACTGATGACTTGTCCATGATCTGCTGGTTTGTTGTTAAGGAAGTTATTTATCAGCTCACACAACAAACACACAGTGTGGGAATTGATCATTTTAATAGAAATACATTTATTGCAAACTCAGTTTGTTGCACATAAAGTTGCTCTTCTGATGATTAAGTCTGAGCATGGAGGGGTTATTTGTGATGAAGTCAGGTGTGGTGAAGCATGTGAGGGTAGGGCAGGACATGCAGGACAGTGAGGCGATGTGCAGTAGAGGTTCCAGGTGGGAGTAAAGGGATCGGCGTTGAACCATTTTCAGTGGTGATGGACAAACGGACAGGCGGGAGTCCTCGAGCGCTTGGACTTGTGGAAAACATCTGAAGTGAGAGAAGGGAGCAGGTGGAAGAGAGTCTGGAGAGAAGAGGGATGAACGTCAGGAGAAGGGAGAACATCCATGTTCATGGATGAGAGACAGGTGGAAGAGAAACAGCTGCCAGGAGGTGGCTGAGGGTGAACCAGCCAAAGAGAGAGCAGGTCGGCTGGAGAGCTCGTGACAGAACAGGAGCTGCAAGATGAGATGGAGGAGGAGGAGGCAGACATGAAGACACGTCCACCAGAGGGACAGGTCAGGTCTGAAGACAAAGTTTGAGGCTGAGATGGTTTGGACGTGTGCCGAGGAAGGACAGTGGACGTTTTGGACAAAGCGTGATGGACACGGAGTCTGCAGAAGGTTGGAGTGAAGCAGGATCTGCAGAACGCTGGAGAAGAGGTGAGATGGAGGCAAACGATCTTCAGCGGAGCAGCCAAGAGAAGACGATGATGATTCTTCACAATTCCAAATATTCTAAAGTTGTTTTTTAAAATTAAATACACAAAAAGAAACACTCGCCAAGTGGAAGCTTTAATTTCATGGATTAAAAAAAACAAATACACATTTATTACACTTTGAATAAATAATCTCTCATTTGTTTCTTTATTGCGTCCGTCAGCTCCTAATGGGTCAAAGTTACTGATCATTTCCTTTTGTCCACTTTTTAAAACGTTGGGGTTTAATCTCTAAAAACAAAGTCCCATTTGTTCCATTGCAGAAGAACATGTGATAAGTTCTGTTTGATTAGTGACATTTCCAGCAGAGCTCCTCCTGAAAGCACTGATGCAGTTTCATGTGAGATGTTGCCTCATATGTCACACCACAGAAACCAGAGTACCTAAAACTGAAAACCAACATTGTCTTCACATCAGGGTTCACGTCAGTCGCTTCCAGAACACCAACAGGAATTAAAATTTCATCTTGTTTAATTGCACTTAAAAAAATAAACCTCCTACTGTCCATTTATTAAAGGACAACAACAGTTCATTACACTAAAAAAAAAAAAAAACCTTAACCGATGTGTAGATTTTATATCTTTTCTGCTTTCACCATATCCTGATGTTTGAGGTTTTACATCAACAATTTGTCCTTTGTGCATCAACAATAACTTTAAGACCATTTGTAATAACGTTATCTGTACAATTTAGGTTGTTTTATAATGAAACGTCATGAATCATAAACCTAAAATCTATAAAAATAAAATGTTTCACAGTGCAACTGCATTGCAAATAAAACCAGTAAATATCATTACTCCTGTTTGTTTCTTGTATTGGAGAGGCGTCGGAGCGCAGCGGCGTGGGGGCGATCCTGGGAATAATGTGAACTGTGGAGCTCAGGCCCGGAGCGGTCTTAGATCTCAGGGGGCCACAGTTCCTGAAGGCCACACGCTCAGGGGCCGGACATCCAGCAGTTAGTGTTTGTTTCATGGTTTCAAATCTAGTTTCATTTTAAAAAGAACCCATTGGTCGAACTGAGTTCATCCGGAGGCCCGAGTTGGCCCCCGGGCCAGCAGTTGAATAGCCCACACCTAGATTTTTGCGTTGTTTGAACCTAATTCTCGTTGATTGATAGTTTTTTTTTTGTGTGTGTGTGTCTGTGTGAATATCCAAACGTCGGAGGGGTTCATGACACAAGCGTGTACAGATGTGAACACGCCATTTGAAAATCTCAAACGTGACAAAACGTTTGTAGAATCTGAAACAAGAGCTCTGGGAACTCAGGCACTTGGTGCAGTGGATTTCCTGTCTTGCCACACAAATGCTGCCTGGTGAATAAGGAGTGACCTTTGACCCCCCACTGTTACTGGTCTGGCCCTGGATGAGCGAGCAGAAACCTAACTGGTAATAGACTTGTCAGGTAAATTGGACTAAAATTTATCAGCACGGAATTTGCATATTAACTAAATATTTAGCTCGGACCTAAATATTTAACTTGCAAGTTAAATATTTAGTTTAAGAATTAAATGTTTGGCTTGTAAATTAAATATTTAGCTTGGAAATTAAATGTTTAGTTTGAGAAATAAAAATTTAGCTTGTAAATGAATTGGAAAGTCAATATTTATTTTATACCTAAACATTTAGTTTACTAACTAACTATTTATCTTGCAAGTTAAGCATTTAGCTTGTAAATTAAATATTAAGTTTGGAACAATAGCATGAATAACATAATAAAAATATGACTTTGGAAAAAAAACATTGTTTTTTTCAAATGAAAAGCTAAATAAACCAAAATATTGGTGTTAATTTTTGACTGTGTAACTTCACAAACGACACCGCACAGAATTTAGACTGAAATACGACGAGTTTAGTTCCGGTTGTCTGATGTAAAGATCCAGTTCTTGTTGTGATCATCAGCTGATCAGATCCCGTGCGTTCAATCCCTTCATTTTTCTTTCTAAAAAGACTGAAGTCGCCCTGACTGACGCTGCCGGGGTTTGCCTCCCCCCCAGGTGTTGTCCGAGGCCATTAGCACATCTGGAGAGGAGTGAGGAGCAGATCTCTGATCAGCTCCGACTGCAGCCTCACTCTGTTTCTGTCAGCGGGCGGGAGCCGGGCCCTGTCAGCCGGTGTCACCACACCACCGGCCCTGACACCGGGGGGGAATCCAAAGTGTCTGTCCGGTCACTTTGTGCTTCCTGTTTTCTTTGGTCTGTGGGTGACAGCACCTCAGCTGTGCACCTAAGTGCACGAGGGCGTCCTCAGCGACCCACTTCCATCTCACGGGGCTCTGCTTCAATCGGACTGGGATTATTTTTCCAAAAATATATATTTTTACCCTCAGCGATGAACATTTGTTGCCATATGATCCTCAGCAGAAATAATAATTTAGTAACATTCTCATTTTTTCAGCCTTCTGCATTTATTACATCTAAAGGGCCAGTCTGAACATTTTCTGAATTATGTGGGATTTTCTTGTCCTCTTACTTTCAAGCTGTCTTCTGAAACTCCTGCGCACGGATCTAAGAGCTGCTCTAACAATTTGTGCAACTTTATGAATCCAATGTTTATAATAGGTTATTTAAAAATCAATTTTTAATTCGTTTTAGGACTGTTTGTGACAACACTGAAATCCTAAATGTGCACATCAAGAGTTTAATAAGCACCAAATACTGTCAGTAAAATAGCAAAGGATTAAAATATATGCATCTTAAAAGTCAACCTACATCTGCAATCGTTTCATATTTATGTGGCTTAGAGCGTCAAACAAAATGCTTCATCAGAGTTTCAGCAGTTACATAATAAAAATCACTTTAAAATTAATTGTCAGAAGTATCTTCAGCATCAGTTGTTACAAAAATAAAACCAGTCATAGATGCACAGACAACGGCTCATGAGGCTCTTTGTTAAAATGTTTATTAGCAACGTTTGTGCGTTTCAGCAGCGGCTGGCGTAATTTAATAATCTGGGACATTATTTTGTTGAAAGCTTTGAATCTGCTGCCCTGAAGCTTTCACTAATTTATTTATTCCCACTGAGAAAAAAAAAAAAAAAAAAAAAAAAAAAAAAAAAAGCTTTTGTGCTTCTTTTTGACAAGAAAATTAAATTAAAAGCAGGAGGTTTGGAAAATAAAAACCTTCAATTATAATTAAATTTTTTATATACTGTACTGTAATTATCACAATATGCGCACCATATTTTTCATACTATAAGCTGCACTTAAAATCCTTTATTTTCTCAAAAGTCGACAGTGAACCTTAAAATCAGTTGCACCTTATGTATTAATTCTGGTTGTGCTTATTGACCTCAAACCGATTTTATGTGGTTATTGCAAATGAGTTGAATAAAGTTTTTATTTTTTGCTTAATGTGTCATATAATCCGGTGCAACTTATATTCCAAAAAATATGGTATTTTATTTTTTATCAATATTATGAATAATGCTTATCACACCAGTTTTATTCTGACATAATCTGCTGGTTTATTTTAAATTGAAAGGTCTAAAGTTAAAATAATTGGGAGTTTCCGCAGATGCATGAAGCAGCCATTTTGAACAAAAAGTTTCCAATATTAAGGTTTGAAGCTGCAACAAGCAAAATTTGCCCCAAATACTATAAATGTAATAATTTTGTTATTTGTAAACAGTATTTTTCTTACTTTAACTGTTTGCATAGTTTGAACCATTTTTGTCACCTGACTTTAACTAATTTTGACATTTAAATCATTTTTCCTTCAAACCTGAGTGAAATCTTGCATTGCCTCAAAAAGTTAAACACTTTAATAAAATGTTCAATAAGGTCCAGACAGATGGGCCCTGCAGTGCTGCTTTTCACCGCTAGAGGGCGCCGCAATTAGACTCAACTGGAAACAGAAGTGTGTGCAAAAGCACTTTCAGCTTCATCAGGGGAAACAAACGAGAGCATATTGTGAAGAAATGTGTGAAAAGTTGAGCGTGAGAAGGAAGACGCAGAGGAGAAATGGCAAAAGAGGCAGAGAGAGTGTTTGAAGAACAGACAACCGCTGCAGGCGTCTGTCAACAAGCAGATATGAGGATCTTTTCCAGATGTTTCAAAGACCAAAGTCACACCTCTGTACGTTTGCTTGATGTTTATGTGACCGTAGGGCAGCGCTCCAGTCGCGTCCACTTTCACTCACTCCAACACTCAACTTCAAAAGTTCTGCCTGCGATTGTTTGACACGTTTGAAAAGGGACTTTACGGAGCGGAGGGGCTCGCCGTGTGGACTGGGGAAATTAATTAAGTTTATTTTACACGGACAAATAGAAAACAAACAATGTTGCATGTAAAATAATGCAGCGTTTGACTGAATATAGAAAGTTTAGCAGGCGGCTTCTTTGCAGTCCTTAAAGTTTGACCCTTAAATTAAAGTACTCCCTCTGGTTTTGGCGCATGAAGAAATTGTTCCAGCCCTTTGTCTTCACCTGACGTGGGCCCATGATGGTGCTGTGGAAGGTTTCGGGGACAGTGGCGAAGCGTGAGGCCTTCAGTGGGTGTAGTAGCCATAGTAGTCTGGATCGCTGTCCTTCTCGCAGATGACTCCACCGCGCGGAGGTGGGGAGTTTTCAGTGCTGGACGTGTAGGGCGACACCCTCCTCTTCTTGCTGCCCTCGAACAGGCCTGAGTCGGCCGAGTCTACGGATTTCACCGAGGGCGTTTCGAGCCAGGCGTCCTCTGCCGTGTCTTTGGGTTTGTCCTGCAGCAGGGGAGACTGCAGAGGCTCGAGGAGGGTGGGAGGATGCAGCCTGGCGTTGACCGGGGGCGTAGAAGACGATGAGGAGGAAGTAGAGGACGATATGGGTCGAAACCAACCCAGACCAGGGGCAGGTTTATGAGTCAGGTACTGTGGCATGGGTCGGCTGGTGCTCCACCCGGCAGAGGCGGCTCCCGATACGCTGGTTGATGCAAAAGGATGCTCGGGATAGTAGCTGAGGGCGTGGTGAGCAGACGCCTGCAGGGGGAAAGGTTTGTAGAAACCATTTCCAGAAAAGTCCCCCTCGTACGAGGAAGGGAAATCAAGCCGGTTTGGCGCCACGCTCTGCTGCGGCGGCAGGTACCAGCGGCTGTGGGGTCCGGGGTTGGAGGATGGGTCTTTGTGCTGCTGGCCCATACCAATGGGCTCGCGGCCATAGAAGCGGCTCTGAGGCAGGGGGCTCATGTACTGTTCAGAGAGGTAGCCTTGGGGGTAGCAGCTCCCCGGCAGCAACTGCTGGCCCTCTGTAGGGGAAGGGGTGAGGCGATCAGAGTCAGGAGGCGCGTAGAGCCTAGGCAGGAGAGAGGAGGAGGTGACGAGAAGAGAGTGTGAGAAGAAGAGGAAAATAAGAAGGTGTTATTTCCTGCCCAAACCTCAAACAACTATCAAACATCTCACAGCCCCTCACACCCTTTCACTGCAGCGCGCTCAGCAGCAGCGCAGTAATTGCATCTATTTTAATATTAAACGGGTGATGTGCACTCAGGGTGTCCTGGTGCCAGCAGTGATCCTGTTCCATCATTCATGCAAAGTTCACACAATGTTCTTCAAACCAGTGCAAAAAAAAAAAAAAAAAAGAGAGAGAGAGTTTTGTTGTGAGCTTCCCAAGTGTTCTCCAAATTACTTACGTGTCGTAATTGTCGCGGAAACCTTTAGCGAAGGGGTTATGGTCTATTTTCAGCTGAGTGATCTGTGTGGGGAACATCGAGAGCATGTAGGCAAAGGAAAAAGAGAAGGAGTGAGCAACTACGACAGAGAAACAAGAGAGCAGTTAGATAGGAGGTCACTGACAAATATTTAATGACATGCTGCTACTTCTCATGCTGGAAAGAGTTGATCTTTAGAACCGACGAGTGGGTGAGCACTCCTACAGAACCAGACTGGGTGCAAAGAAACGTTCAGACAAGGTCTGGGAGCAGCTGTTAGTAAAAATAGTGATCCACACAACCCTGGTCAGCTGAGGTGAACTGGCTCCTATGTGTGCACTGACACTTATAAGAGGTACCATATTTTTCACTGTATGTATGTATGTATGCGCCGAAGCAACATATTTATAGATTTTTCCCATATTTATAAACCAAATTTTGGCTGAGAAATGACCGTTGTCATTCATTCTGACTGAAATTTTTTGAACACTACCATTTTCAGCCACTAGATGGCAGCAGAGTAGTATGACATGCCATTGTGTCATGTAATAGGTAAATACCGTAGTGGCTATTAATGACACAATTGGCTTGCCATAATCTGCCACCTTCGTTCTGCGTGCTGCTTGGAGCAACCGTCAAATTAGCTGCATTTCGCTACACCGCCTCGGAGAAATGCAGCTAGTTTGACCTTTGAAGTGCATTTATTAAGGAAAAGTTCAACTGAGACTTTTACTGTAAAGTCAAGCAAACAAATCATTGTTTGTAGGTGATTATCTTGTAAAACTTCTAAGCAATGCACAGCGAGTCGTCCCTCAGCCGCGAATCGGCTTTTGAAATGCAGCTGATTTGACCGCTAAAGTGCATTTATTAAGGAAAAGTCGAACAGAGACACACATTTACTATAATTTCGAGCAAACAAATAATTGTTTTTGTGTTAATCTTTTGTTAAATTTTTGTTAAAATCCTCCCATGCACGCTCACGCATCCGCCATTTGGCAGCCCATCGATTTTTGGCACAACACTGGCCCACATTTCCAGGTTGTCAGCGGTGACGCACCATAGATGTGACTTATTTATGGATTTTTTTCCCACTTTATTGGACATATTTGGACTGATGTGACTTATAGGGCGGTGCGACGTGAACGGCGGAAGATATGGTAGTAAACTTGAGTTTATTAATTTCTAATGTGTGCAACTATAAAAGCAGACCTACTCTACGTAGAGTAAAACATACGTCAGAGATTACTGTTGCACTAACTACATCTAAGAATGAAACAGCCTTCATTCCCTTCGATGAAGTGTTTAAATTATAACTAAACGTGTTAAAATCTTGTGTGACTTACGTCTGCGTTCTGGTAAGCAGTGACGGCGATGAACTGAGTCTCCGGAAAGACAAAAGTCTGTGCTTTAGAGGACAGGAAGGGGTCCTCCAACCCGTCCTCCTTGACCTCCATGATGTGAAGCCGAGGCTGGTACTTGTGGAGCGACTGGAGGACGATCATCTGGACACACAGCAACAGTTTCATCAAATAAAACACTCATTGGGCTTTTGAGGAAATGGTGTTCTTATGATTTCTGACAATTTAGCTGAGTGATGCCAGCAAGCAATAACAGCATAATAAGAGGGGGACAGTTGCCCCCCCCACCCCATTATAATGCTGTTATTGCATTACCCTCAAATAGCAAGTGGCCATCAGGGCACTAACGATCAATTGTTAGACTGACAGTCCTCATTTATCATGTGAACAGCTGGATGTCAGCAACAAACTGGTTGATCCACTATGAGAAGGTGCTGTTTATAAGTCTGAGTTTATTGCAGCTCCTCAGACTGAATACTGTAAGTCTTTTGGATAAAAGACGAAACGTTTCAACGTTTAATTTTTTAAAAATCTGTCCAAAACAATGAGGGAATTATCTCTGAACATGTGAAGTTTAAAGATTTTAGAAGAAGTTTGGTCTCATCACGCTGGTTTTATGGCGTCATGGTCGCAGACAGTTTTATAAACAGCTGGATTTTAAATGAGAACTCTGACAGGTCGACAGCAGCTAACCTGAGCCACATTGTTGGTGCTGCCCTTGTTGTTGGTGAGCTTCAACTTGCTGAACGACACCTCCTGTCTCATCCAGTGAGCTCCTGTGTTGGGAGAGTCGGGGTGCATGTACGTCCTGTTCCCTGAAATCAAGAACGGCATTTATGAGAATCAGAATCAGAATAAGCTTTATCATCAATGTACCGGGATACAGTGAGATAATGTTCGTACAATTGTCCGAAAGATGGGCGGAGTGCACGTTGCTGCTGCTGTGATAGCGCAGCCCCTTATTCTTTATCAGAATACTTTTAGATAGAAAAAAGTAAGAGCCATGAGGACGGATTGTGGCATTACAAAAAAAAAGATCTCTTCACATCTTGGACTCATTTAATCTAAATCAGCATGTAAATGGTCCCACTCAAGAGCGTGGACATACACTGGACCTTATTTTAACTCGTGATGTGACTGTTAGTAATCTTTAAATCGGTGACAATGTGTTTTCAGACCACATGCCAGTCCGGTTTGAGTTCACCCTCCCCCAACCCTGTCTGCTTAAAGGTTCTGGATCATTTTGCTCCTGTTAAATCTAGAAAATCAAAACTCAGAGCAGAACCTTGGCTGAATGACGTCAGTAAGGCCGTTAGGCAGCGGTGCAGGAGGGCGGAGCACAAATGACGAAAAGACAGGCTGCAGGTCTCTTTTCAAATATTAAAAGAGAGTTGGCGTTGTTATCAGAAAGCAGTAAAAACGGCTAAATCCCAATACTTCTCTGATGTCATTGCCTCAAACTCTCACAATCCACGAGTTCTGTTCTCCACCTCACTGAACCATCACCTCTGGACGCCTCGACTGAGCTGTGTGAGAACTTCCTACATTTCTTTTTAGAAAGAGTTACAACCACCCGGGCTCTCATTTCTCCTCCAACTCACAATCCATCCATCTCACCTCAATCTGTTGTTCTATTTGACCATTTTGAACCAATCTCTCTGTCTTCTCTTGAGCAGGTCATGTGCAGCTTGACACCATCTGGTTCCGCCT
>JARVLU010000489.1:25989597-26008008 GCA_031762415.1 Simpsonichthys santanae | reverse complement strand
AAACCTTCTACTGAGGAATTCCATGGACTTTTCAGAGGAGCCCAGCTGAATAAACATTCTGTCATCATTTCAGGACTGGATTCGTCTGCAGTCGTCCTCGGCACACCCCGAGTGTGCACGGATCTTTCCAGAGGGAACTATTTGAACTTAGTGATTTTACTTGAACTCTGCAGTGCCTCTGTGTGTTGTCTCTTGCTGCTCGCCGCTCTTGTGTCAATGTGACTTATCTATAGAGGTTGAATGAATGAATGACAAAATAAATCTGAAGCTGCGTTTTTGACGAATCCACAAGACTTTCTTCATATGACAGGAGTCTTGAAAAATGGAGGGAGGGAGGGGTGATATCTGTATATTTTTTAAACAAAGTATTTTTATTAATTAAAAAAAAAATGTTGTTGCTTTTTGGAACCTACACACACACACTCGCACGCACAAAACATAAAAATAAGAACACAGAACAAAATCGCCTCCCACACCAGATCAGTCACACATACATAAATAGTCTATACAGGCATCAAGTTCTTAACAAACAACAACAACAACAAAAACACTGCCAGGTGTCCCAGAATCTTCCTGCAGAACCGTTTCATGGTACACCTTATTTTTTTCAGATGGATATGGTACGTGACTTCTCTTATCCAATGTATACAGTATAAACTGGGGGCATGTGGGTCCTTCAATTGCAAAAAATGAACATCCTGGCCAGAAGAGAGCCAAAAGCAGTCACATCCTTCTCATACTTGCTGAAGGACGTATGCACAGGGAGCATCCCGAACAGTGATGGCGATGTGTGTACAGTTCTCCCACATATCGCAGAGAAGGAGTCAAATATAGATTGCCAAAAGGTCTTTGGGACAGGTCCAGAATGTATGCAGGAGTGTAGCTGGAGTTTGTTTACAACGATTGCATGCGGGGTCCAGGTCGGCTTTGATCTCGGACAGCTTATCTTTGGACCAGTGCAGCCGGTGCACTACCGTGAATTAAATTACCGGTACAGCAACTCAGACAGATTGAGGATGAATAAATGTTCTCAATGATCTTTCGCCAGATCGAGTCTGATATGGATTCCTCCAAGTCCGTTTAAAATTTAACCGTAAAACTCAGCACGTATGATTTAATTTTTCACAGCTACAATAATGCAGATTTTGTCATTGCGGAACGGACAAATAATTATTTTTTAACCTTCTTCTGAACCATCAGCTTCCGCAGAACACAAACTGCATGTAAACACAGCTCAGTTGTTGCTGTGGTTTCTAGTTACAAATCAACATTTATTTCTACGGGTTGGTCTCATTGAGTCACGAGGACTCATTTACAAGAGAGACCTGTTTGTTGAATTAAACAAAAGTTAAAATTTCACATGGACTGTGTTTTCACTGCAAAACGATGAATTGGAGCTGGTGCACGTCTAAAAACGTGCTGCGTTTCCTGAAAGCCAGGATTAGTCAAGAGTGTAAAGAACATGAAATCCCACATCTGTCTGTTTCTGACAACAACTAAGCCAAAGGACAATCGGTGGTTGTTTAAATGAAGGTAAATAAACCAACAAGCACATTAAAAAAAATCACTTAACGGTAATTTAAATGTACTGTATGTATATTTTTAAAAACCAGGAAACAGCGGTACTCTTTAAAAGTTCTTCATTAGGTTGAACCAACAGTTTAGGTCAGAAAACAACAAACAGAATAACTATGTGACTTCAGTAAGAGAACTTTAGATCTTTATAGTGAAAAACCCGTTGGTTTCTTTAGTAAACTAACATTTTTCCTGTTTGGGCTGAGTCAAACCAGACTCGGCCTCGCCACCACCTGACGAGCCGGAGTGAGGAGCGAGGAGCGAGGAGCGAGGAGCGAGGAGCGAGGAGGGGAACGGCTGACGCTGCTGGTGAATATTTAACGCTGCAGTTAATAAAAGATGCCCCAGAAGATGCTCTTGATTGCCGGGGCTTTACATGTTGAACTCATTTTGACCAGCGATGGTTTCAGTGAGACGGGGTAACTGGGAGGTCAGGGCGTGTCCGGGTTCACTGCCAGGGAAGGAGCTGGGTCACACAGAATCAAAACGCAGCATCGCTGGGACTCCAAGCGCTCGGCACACTCACCGACCGTCCACAGGGCATCTACTGGTGACCAAGAAGACGAGAGCTTTCCTGAGCAGCTGACGTTTATCATCAACGGGAAACACCATATTTAACCACACGACTGTTTGGATTCATGTGTTCATCACACAGATGTGACACCTCTTTCACCCCGAGTGTCCAAACCCGTCACAGATGTTTTAACATCTTCATGAATCTAAAGCAGCAAAAAAAAAAAAAAACTCGTCTCTACCAAAAAACTACCGGGACAAGGAGTCCCGAATCTTTTTAAAGTGATGCACAGAGTTTTAGAGTTAATATCAAAATCAGGTCAAATTAAATAAATGGAGTCCAAGCGTATTAGTTTTAATTTGAAATGTTGGTCAGAACAAAATAAATAAACAAAATAAATAAAAATGTCTATTTTTTTTGTTGGACTGAAAGAAAAACACAACCAATCAAATGAATGAATGAATGAATGAATGAATGAACGAACCAGCAAACATTTAAATTAAGAATGGATAAATATACAAAAAACAACAAATAAATAAGCAAATAAACAAGCAAATAAATAAATAAATAATGAAATACCCAAACAAACAAACAAACATAAACAAATAAACAAGCAATAAATAAATAAAGATTGAATAAATAAATAAATAAATAAGCAAACCAATAAGCAAATAAATAAATAAAGACAGAAATAAATAAACAATTAATAATCAAATAAGCAAACAAAAAATAAACAAGCAAACAAATAAACAAATAAATAATGAAATAAAAAACCAAACAAGCATAAGCAAATAAACAAGCAAAAAAAATAAACAAAGATTCAATAAATGAATAAGCAAACCAACAAGGCAAGCAAATAAATAAATAAAATATGTGTGTGTTAATGTTCCCACAATCCAGAAAACTGCCTTGTTCAAAGCTAAATTTTTAAATTTGGGTGTTTATTTTTTGTTTTCACCCAATTCCTACATTTTGAGATAAAATAAATAAATAAATAAATTATTTGTTTTATTTCATTGGACATATTTAAAGTTATAATCCTACTTTGATTGTCTTTTATTTTGTTTATTTTCTGATTGTCTTTGAGTTTATGATTAGTTTTATGCATTTTGGTCATCTTTTGTGATTCTTGCATTTAATTCTGTTGCGTTTTAGTCTTGGTAACTTTATTACCTTCCCCTCAGGCCACTCCCACTCACACCTGTCACACCTGTAGCCAGTTCTCATCATTAGCCCCAGTCTATTTATCTGCGTCCACAGTGGAGCGTTTTTTTTTTTTTAATTTTTATAGGCCATGTGTGGTTTCTGCTGTCATCTTTAGGTTTTAGTTCTCCTGAAAAACTCCTTAACCCGTTTCATACTGACACAACGTGTCTCAATGAATCTTGACACAAAGTCCAGACGTTTGAATAAAAACAGAACAGGTCACGGTCGGTCTTTAGAGAGGGTTTTGAGAGGCTGCTGCACTCCAAGCTGCAGATCTCATCATGATGAATCACTTTCTGTTGCTCTAACGATCAGAACTTGAGTTTGAACACTGAGTGGACCATTTTGACCCTGTAGGGCAGCAGGAGGGTTAACGTGAGAAGGAAGCTGCACATGCTGCTTGTTGTGAAGCACATCATGTTTACCTTTACTTGTTTTAAAGCCCCCAAGCTTCATATAGAAGTCATTACTTGAGAAGTGCATGTCTTCATGACAATGATGATTACAAAATACAACTGGTTAATGTTAGATTTAATGGCAAAGCATCTTTCATTTAATGTAATCTAATCCAGGCTGGGATTATGCCAAGGACTAACATATAATATAAATGACCATTATTGACTTTAGAAGCCTTTGATTTACATAATTATTGAGCTGGAAATTCTTGACAGTTTTAAATTAATTTGGTAAATAAATGAATAAAAGTTGGGTCAAAAGGCAAAGCTCTGGATTTACTGGTCAATGTTCCAACCCTCACCTCTGGTCATGAGGTCTGATCATGAGAGAAGATGGTTCAACCGGATGAAATGAGCAGCTTTTACAGGGTTGCTGGGTTGAGGAGCTCCGTCATCCGGGAATCCCCCCGGTGTAAAGCTGCTCCTCTTCATCCAAAACAGTTGAGGTTAATCTGATCAGGATGCATCCTGAACACCTCCTTCTTTGGAGGTTTTATAAACACGTCCCACCAGAAAGTAGACCCATCTCTTGAGGACTTTTGAGGACTTAGACACAAGGTCCATTTCTTTTGCATTTTTGTGTTTATTTAAATGAAGCTGTTCAAAGGACAAAATTTACTTCTTGACCAAAGACTGTTGGTGTTAAAACTTATTCCTCTGATTCACAATTAAAGCTCCGCTAAATAATTAAATAATTAAATAAATAAACAAATAAACAAATAAATAAATAAAAACTTCAATATGACTTTGTAGTATTACAGATGTTCACACTACTTGCAAAAGTGACCCAATAAGCACTTATTGGATCGTTTTGTCAGTCGCGTGGTTTCTTTTATAAATTTCAAATCAGCTCTAGGCCTCGTTCATTTCAAAGCAACCTCCGTCTGAACCATCATGTCCCATTTCATCCATCTTTTCTGATTGAAATGTGACAGACGTGGCAATTCTGTGCCGGACCAGCAAGAAGCAGACATTGCATGAAACCAACATGGCAGGTCGTTTTGTTGGCTCTGGTTGCACAACTTCAGAATGAATGCACATACGCTGAAAGGAGGAAGAGCCAGTGACGGGTGCGACGTCTCGTCTTCATGAATGCAGGTCTCTTCAGGATCAAACTGTTCACACTGGTCTGAGGGCATTTAAATTATTATTACAAAACATCTGAATAGAGCATTAGCACCTGCACTGAACATACTGTAGTTCAAAATGTCCTGATGCTGCTCAATAATCCAGGTAGAAAAATCCAACAAGGTCTGAGTCAGATCCTCTGGGTGGATTCTTCTTTTTTTTTTTTTTTTTTTTAATATTTCATCTTTCATCCAAAGGATAAATGCTTGGTGGGGAAACAGTCTACTGGAACTCCTCTGACTGATGAAGCCCTCTGGATAGAGGGCAAAACGTCTATAAAAAGAAACTGTCCAGATGACCCGACTGAGAATTACTGGATTCATCCAAAGGACTTCATCAGTCTAAGAAGCCCCTTATAGTGGATCAACCAGTTGATTGTTGAACTAGCTGGTCACATGTAAAAGGACGACCATCAGCAAAAACATCATTAGTGCCCTGATGGCCGCTTGCTATTCAAAGAGGACTAACGACCTATTAGGGCGCAAACGATCAACTTTTAGGCTGATGGTGCTCCTTTTCCACGTGAACAGCTAGTTCTGGATGTCACCAACAAACTGGTTGATCCACTATGAGAAGATGCTATTTATAAGACTGAGTTTGTTGCAGCTCCTCAGACTGAAGAAGACTTTCGGATAAAAGATGAAACGTTTCAACAAAGAAGAATCCGTCCAGAGGAGCTGACTCAACCTGGTTGGATTGTCCAACGTGCACGTGCTTTCTTAAAGTAGCTTAATTTAGCTAAACCTGAAGCACAATTTAAACAAAAACTTTTGAATAAAATTTAAACCAATGTGAGTTATCAGCACCAAGGAAACGAGGGGAATCCTCCTGTAAATTAGGACTTTTTGAGGTTGAGTTGTTTTTGGAGCTACTTGTGTTTGTCATTTAAGGAAATGCATTTTTTTTGACACATTTTAAACATTATACTGCATATAAAATAAAAAAACTTCCAATCATCCAAAAGTGTCTCTTTCAGCCTGTTTCCCCCCCTGTTTTTGCATTTTCTCTATTGCATTTAAACAATAACCCCACTGGTTTAAATCCTGATTAATCCACTGGCAGTTTAAGAAACGCGTACAGAAAAGGAAGATGATATGAGGGCTGAAGTATTTATAGCTCCTTGAAGTTGAGCTGCAAAAGCACAAGCTGCTGGCTGTAAAAGAACTGGTGAAGCAGCTGTTCTGGTTATTTTTCCACATGTTGCAGACTTGCATCTGAACAACCACAGACTGGAATGAGCACAACCAGCAGACTGTTCACTTTTCTCTGTATTCATTTTGAGTTGGCATCATTAGGAGTAGTTATGAACAGCATTTTCCTGCAGTCGATGGAAGTTGGCGTAATCTCATCTAAGTCAAGCTATTGGCCTCTCAGAGGTCATTTATGTGTAAATTTCTGCTTTGAAATTTAAAACAGTTTAACAATGTTCAGGTTTTTAAAATTCTTTTGACTTTAACTGTAGTTTATTTTTCAAACAGCATCTTTGTTGCAAGCTGGAGTTAGCAGTCGAGTTTTTCCCCCCATAAATTTGATGCTAATCTCAGTCTCACCAGTTTTAATCTCAAAACATAAACTCCATATGGGAAAATTCAGCAATTACAAACACAAGGTGCAAATTTTTTAGCAGGCAACATTCTGAGAAAGTGAACAATTCTCTGTGAACTTCAATCAGCGGCAGGATATTTCTGCAGCCACAGTGCACACGGTTAGCAAAGCATTGAGAGAATATCCTGATGCATGCTCAGTAATCCAGGTCCTCTAATTTAACCAGTCTACACTCATCTGCAGGCCAGAGGTCACTCTTTCAGGGATGATGTTCACATCATTGATAGAGAGGAGTAGGAGGCCATCTTTGTGAAGCAAAGTCATCCATCATTAAACAGGGGCGGAGCCTCCGTGTTCAACTGTCCCCCTCTTACACTGTTGTTATTGCTAGTATCACTCAGTCCCCTGTGAACAGCAAGAGGCCATCAGGGCTCTGACGGTCCATTGTTAGGATGATGATCCCCTTTTACATGTGAACACCTAGTTCTGGATGTCAACAACAAACTGGTTGATCCACTATGAGAAGGTGATATTTGTTTTTTGGATAAGACGAAACGTTTCAACAAAGAAGCAGGGTTCTCAACCATGGTCCTTGAGGAACACCATCCTGCATGTTTTAGTTGTTTCCTGCTACAACACAGCTGATTTTAATAAAGGGGTGATAACAGGGTTCTGCAGAATGAGAGGAAGTAATTAAATCACTGAATCAGGTGTTGGAGCAGGGAAGCAACTAAAAGGTGCAGGATGGTGTTCCTCAGGGAACAGGGTTAGGTGCCACTGGTCCAGACCAGATCTAACTCAACTTTGTGTTACATTGAGAAAAAAAAAAGGCGACTAAAACTGTCTTGCACAAAAGTGACAAGTTGTTAAAATATGTGCTAAAGTGTTTGCTCAAGCTGCAAGGAAACGTCTGAGTTGAAGTTCTAAGCTGCAGCTGTTAGCATGACTCCTGCAGGACTCGCTCTCCAAACTGATGCGTCGACGGTTGTGTTGCATGTAAAGATGGTGTGTCACGGCATGGCGACTCAACGAAAAACAAACTTTTCGTTGCAGGTTAACTGAATTCTGAGCGTTTGACCCAGCGAGCCGTGCAGCCGCATCTTGCGTTGAAACCTTAGAAAATCCCGGCTTATTTTTGAGGGCGCCCCTCATAAAACTGTGTTCTACGTCATGCACATTGTTTTGTTGCACATTGCATCCACCTCAGCAGCTGCCACTAACTTTGATTACTTTAAGGAGCTCTTGAAATAAAAGATGGAGCTTGAGCAGTTTTTTTTTTCTTTCTCCTGGACATGGAGTGATGGCCTCGGATGGTTTGGCATCATAAACTTTAGAAAAATCAATCTGAGGATGATTTGAAAAGGGTTCGAGTTGACTGAGACCTCTCTGAATACGTGTTAAAATATTCAAACATGACTGCCTCTGTAAGTCAGGAGAAAATTGAGAACCCCCACAAACGTTGGTGTCGTTCACCAACTAGCTGCCAACAGTCGCAGCTGATGGAGACGCTGACTGCGTACGACTGCTCCAAGTCATTGTCAAGATCCAAACCGTAACATTTAAATTATCACGTTATTTATTTGCAAAATCAGGACTTTCCTTGAATTTTCTTGCACGTCAAACATGGTTTCCTTGAAGTGTTCACTTGCTTTATGAGTCTTCAGAAGACTTTTGTACTTGCAGCTCAACGGCACATCCCCTCTCCTGCCATTTGGTGGTAAAACAAAACCCAGCAGTTAACGGTCCCAGTTGGGCCTTCCTGGCTGCAGCCTAACGATCAATCAGTGTTCGGTGTGAAACACAATCGTGGCAGCAGCTCTTCAGAGAACAGGTGACAGAGCTCTTCTTCCACTGCGCCGTTGATTATGAGCGAAAACGGCAACAGAAACTCGTACGAGTGGATCAACGCGCCCACGCTCTGTGAAAGTAATCGAGAAAGTTTGTCGTTTTTGCTCCACTGATATTGTCAATTTACTTCAAGTGAGCCTTTTATAGGAAATCAGAAGTAGAGAAAGGGGGAAACCATAGAAAACACAACAGAGGGGTTTTTGCATGCGAGGGCGGCGCTTTATATCTGAAACGTTGTTAAACTCATGTTCGCAATTTTCAGACTGTGGTGACAAAACGTGCATGTGCTACGTCGTGCTGCAGGATTTGATCGTTTTTGTGCAGTCACAAGGAACTCCTGAACGCAAACGACTGGTTCGTCGTCCGTCTGCTCCATAAAGACTCCAAACATCACGACAGAAGGACCCGTCTGTAACGCACTGACATTTAAAACATAAAATCAAGATAAACTGAAGAGAGGAAGAGGAGGGGAAACCACAGGGGGGGAAGTGGAGGGAAAAGGAAAGAGCAAAGGGTGGAGTGATGGAGGGAGGAGGGTTTTATCCTGGGGATGGAAGACAGAAGCTTGAGAGGAGGGGAGAGAACCAGCTATCCACAGAGGAGAGGACTTTTCCACATGAGCGCTCCTGCTGATTCATCCGGACAGGAGCTCAGGTCCAGTTTTTGTCACTCTGCGTGCGTTTGATCATCTGTGACGAAAACATGCCAGTCTACAGCTGCTGCTGGACTCGAGCATCTCCTTTAATGCACGGACACTCGTTTTCTGGTCGCACCCAGCCTGTCCAGCTTCCTGTAAGATTTGAACTGACCGGAATGATTTCTGCAGACATTCATCCGTTTGGAAGGAAAACCCCAAGATTAAAATGTTATTTAGCCATTTTTGTTCTCGGCAGCGACCAAACCCTCTGAATCTTTAAAATCATGGGTTCTTTTTGTTTGTTGCTGATCTAAATTATTAAAATGGGTCACAATTAATGATGTGGGGGAGGATGAACCTTCCTCTCCTTGTTGTGTGGCATTAAATTATGTCATTTATCTTTGGAGCGACCCGTGGTGCTGATGATGCGATGAGAAGCAAACTTTACGATTATTAGACTTTATGTACGGCATAACATTTTGGATTTATTGCAAGAGCTTGTGTCTGAAAGGCTGGACATCCAGTGATTAAAATCATGTAAATAAACCAATTAATTTAAAATACAGGCAAATAAATAAAATTGTCAATAGAAAGCATTTCCACTGTTGTGGGGATCTATAAAACCAGATTCACCTTCAAAATTAAATTTATTTCACTTTTCTTAATTCCATGTTTTTAGGTGTAAGCTTTTTAAATACTGTATACACAATAAAACATATTTATATATGATTGGATTAATACAATTGCAAAAATAAGTTGACATTAAAAAATAAGTTTTTGACATTTTTTTAATCTAATCAGTCATTTACGTACGTCTGCATCAACTTGCATCTAAAAAAGTGTGACAGTCTTTGGTGAAATTAGCACCTCGACTGCAAATCGAGGTGTGAGAGTTTCGGCCACACGTTTAATTAAAAACCGAACAGACATAAGCTGCGTTCACGTGGTTAGTTGAGAAAATAAAACTTAAAACTTATTAATTTTGTTTTGAGTTTTTAGGAAGAGTCCACCTTTGCTGTGGAGCTGAAACAAAATGCAGCCGCTCCCTGAGAGACGGACTTTGGGTCAATCTTTTCATCAAAACAGTAAAAAAGAGAAACAGTAAGACACGAGAAACTTATAAATGTCTTTAATTAAAAATAAATCCAGTAAGCTTTACGTTCCGACTGATAGTGTGAAAGTATTCATGCACTGAAAAACATGGTAAAGTGATTTATTTTTAGCCTTTTAACTTCAGCTCTTTGTGTAAATAAGTTTAATCCTCTGAGCTGAAGGATGGTTTTAAGTTCTGATTCAAGAAAGGAGAAAGACCAGTCAGTTGAGTTGTGGCCAAACTTTTAAAGTCTGTTATAGGTTGTGTCATCACAGCCCTGCTGACGATAGAAGCCACATTTTTAATAAAAAGTATAAAACGACTCTCTCGCTTGACTGAGGAACACAACGAGCGACTTTAAACCTCTCTCTGTGACAGCTGTTTATTTCTCGACATTGTTTTTATTCACTTTGCGTAGAAACGGCACTAACGAGCATTTCTTAAAGAGACATAGAAAAAAAATTGTACAAATTCACTGAATGGTCGTATAGAAACGATAAATGCAGCGTGCAGAGGGAGTGAAACGCCTGCTCAAACATCTGGAAATTGTCGTTTTGAGTCAATTTGATTAAAACTGAAAGAAAAAACATCAAATCACAAACGGTCTTGGACTGACATGCAGGTTAGTGCCGGCCAGTTTTAGCTGCTGGGTTAGCAGAATGAAAAGGTTGACTCTATATAAAAAGTGGTGGAATTTAAAGACTTCAGATGTGAAACCTCGTGGGCTCAGCTTGTTTCTTTCATTTGGATTTATCTCTGTCTTTTCTGCTTTTTTTAAATTCAAATATAGAAACGCAGGTGAAAAATAACTCTGTTCTTGGGGCCTGCGGCTCAGAACGCGGCGGACTCGAAACACTGCTTTATTAGACGAGGCTATTTGCACGAAAGGAGGAACAAACTTGTTTAGCCGAGTGAAAATATTGGCTCTTCGCTTCTACGAAAAGCTGCACAGGCGCCCATAGACAGCTGAACAGGAAGTGACTGGTCATGCCATCCAAACCTTGAAATAGGCCCAACTTCTGCTTTCAGATGGCGAGAAACGAATAAACACGCTTTCCAAACATTAAAATGTCTTTTCAAATAAATTGTCAGTTTTAAACTTAATGAAATGTCCCTTTAAATTGGCACCTCCATATTTATTTTATTGATTTGATTTCCAAAATACAACCTGTTTTTTTTACAATTTAGGAAGGAGAAATGATTACACATCTTAAAGCTGACACTATCTGCAATAAGTTCATCTTGCTTGAAACTGGACCTCGGCCCATTTCAGAACCTTCCCTTCTTCTTAGGAGCAAAACAAATGAAAGGATTATTTATTTATTTCCTCTCTGAAGAAGCATCAAACTGATGCTTGTCACCGTTTGGACTCAGCGGAGCAGAGAGAGCAGATGAGCTTCCTCTGAAGGTTGACATCATTTCCCTAAAACGTTTGCAAAGAAGAGATCTTAGTCAGAGCTGTCTCCTCAGAACGCAGCTGAGCAGAACTTTTTTATTTTAGGATTTATTATCCATCGTTGAGGAAGTTCAGCTATGTGCTGCAGTTACAGGAACTTTTTATTTATTTCAAAATAATCGTGGCGTATTAAGCTGCAGATTCCACAAATAAAAGGTTCTTACAAACCACTGATTGGAAAAATCTGCCTTTTTTTTTTTTTTTTTGACTTGTGTCTGACCCAATAACTCCCCGGGTGTGAGATCAGCATTTTGGCCAAATGAATAAATAATCAAAATGAAAACTAGAAAGTTCCTGGATAAGCTTTAATGGGGACTGCCACGCTGCTGCTGATTAATTACCGTAGTTGATTTGACAACACTGTGTTTGGGTTCGCTCCGTTACCAATACACCACATTTCAGCTGAATAGCTCTGAAAATGGCTGTTATCATATTATTTTTCCGTTTTAGCTAAGACGGCCATCTTGGATTATGATTTGGATTCAATATGTGATGGGAAATGTTCTCAGGTATCACCACACAAAAGTTTAGCTCAATATCTCTGAAATTAGTTGATTTATTGTATTTTTTCCTGTTTCGCTCAGGCAGCCATCTTGGTATTTTGATTTGCATTAGGAATGTGTTAAAACTGTCTCTCTGCTACGACCGGAGCACATTTCCACTCAACATCTCGAAGAATAGAGTTACAGAGTTACAAGCTGATGAGTTCAATCAGGCACTTTTGAAAAAGAAAAATAGCGTCTATTTGCAATTTACGTCGCCGTGGTAACGCGAAACACCAATAAAAAGTAACGGCACGCATCACGTTGCTGAGACGGTCGTTTTAATATAAAATTTATGGGGGTACACATTGAGGTTCGGGCTGCATTAAAGTTGATGGAAGAGTAAGAAAAAAAGTTAAGAAACCCTCATCAGGTGGATAATAATAGGAGCTGCCTTATTAAGCAGTCCCCCCCAAAACTGTTTCAACTGTAATCACATCATACTTTACAAAAAATTCTCCAGAAAATCCAGTTTTTTGGCATCAACATACTCATTTTCTTCTTTTGTCAGCCTGTTCTGGAATTCAATATTTTAAAGTAAAATTTGAGCCACCTGAGCGGCTTCGCATGTTATCAGTCCATTAAATGGCCTTTATTAGTTATCATCCCCATATGTAGCGGTGAAACTGTCCCACCTACCTCCTAGCAGGTTTGAAGGTCCTTTATTATCGCTGATAATTGGCAGCGTCTTGCCGGGGTAAACCAGGAAGTGTCTTTTTTTTTTGTTTGTTTGTTGTTTTTTTCAGCTTATATAACCCTTGTCCTAAACCACCAACCCTAAACTTAACCCCCTTACCCTTGTGCCTAAACCTAACCAAGACCCTCAACCTAACGCCAGACCCCTTACTCTAAATCTAACCACGTCAAACTATTATGAGCGCTAACAAAGCTGAAAACGGAACCATTATCATTGAGGCTGACAAGGTACCTTTAAACCTACTAGGAGGTACAGGAGGGGCAGTCTGACCGCTACAAATGGGGATGATAATATGTAATAACGGCCATTTAATGGTTGATAACGTTCGAAGCGGGTGACCACCTGTGTTTTACTTCCAGAACAAGCTGGTGACTTAAAAAGGTCAAATGTATCGACCTCGTTTACTCGCAGACATCACGTGACTCGAGCGAGCGTGTGGTCCCAGCAGCTGAGACCTTTTGTTTACACTGAGTGCAGACCCACATTTCATATCAATACTGGAAAATGAACCTCTTTGTTTTCATCCTTTGCGTTAACGTGTTGACGCGCGGCTGCACACGGCCTCGGTGAACTCTGCCTCAGTCAAACAGGACGTGAAGAGCCTGAGACGGCATCCACCTGCGAGAGGTGCAGATGAAGTCGTCTCTTTGCCACAGGTCATGAAAATGTGTGCAGGTTTTCAAAGGCCAGGTGTGGCACCCGAGCTTCTGAGAGATCTGCCTGACTGTGCTGAAGAACAGCAGAAAAAAGGGAATCTGGTCTCTCACTTCCTGCACTTCAAAGGTTCCTCGGCTCCTCGGCGAGGCCATCTGAAGCCTCGCTGCTGTTTGACCCGTCTCCTCTCACCCCTTTCAATCTTTCCTCTTATGATTAACAATGCAGAGCCTCAGAGCCCCTCTCTGAAATCACAGCAAATTTAGTTTGGAGGCCTGAAACCAATAAATAATTTAGGGGGATTTTGCCTCAGACATAAAAAAAATAATAATAATAATTTTTCTGCTGTTGTGGCTTTCTTTAAAGTCTTTGCTTCTGTGCGAGCAAGAAGAACAAATAAAAGCCGAACAGCGCCGTCATCATCTTCACATTTTAGTAATTTGAGGTTTGTGGCTTTTTTTTTTTTTTTTTGCACACCATGTGTTACTTTTTGAGAACACCTCCACAGCCAGTTTATTCACATTATATTTTATGGTTTCCAAAGTCCAATCTGACACGAGCTGCTTTTAAAACTAAATGTATTTTAATGACGTGACCTCACGGGTGACGGTGACCACAGTGAGTGTTTCTGCAGAGGAACCTGTCGAGGCCGCTTAACGTCAGGCGACAGCACACGCACGTAAACATGAAGAAGCGGCTGAAATGCACATTTCTCATCTGGATTTTTTGCCTCCATACACAACTTTAAACATTTTGTAATGATGCATTAACATTTTTAAAAATTAAAAAGCATTAAAATGAAATGATCTCTAAAGAAGGGAGCAGACTGAGTGTGAAGGTAAAGCCAGGATGAAGGTGAATATTTTGCAGAAATGACACGCAGAGCTGCAACTTTTCACCTGGAACTCTTCATTCTTCTTGGTTAAAAACTTTGAAACCCCAGTATGTGTTTATTTTTTATTAGTTTTATAAAAGGCAACGAGTTTTCAGCAGAAACATCACAAATCAGTTGTTTTCTGCACATGAGAAGCGTTGGCCTGAAACCTTCTGTCAGACACATGTTCATCCTGCAGCTTATTGCTCAGTGACCTACAGGAGCCTGGTGGGCACATCACTCCTAAACATTTCTTTTTCTTCAACCATCAGATTTAACATCATCTTTTTTGTTCTTAAAGTTTTGTAGCTGCCATCCTCTGTGTCCGAGCAGACCCATAAACACACCCTTTTTTATTTAGAAGAATTAAAATTATTTGGGCTTTTTGGTGGCAAATGGTTAAAATTTTCCTTTTTGGGGAGATTTGATGAAAGAAGGAGCTGCAGTGACACAAAAGGTCAAACTGAATTTTATTATTATTATTATTAAACAGTCTAAGGTTACTAATTAAAATATTTAAATAATGCAACTTCATTTTGAACACGTTTAATTTTGCACACATTGTTAGTCAATTTGAATTTTAGATTATTGTTCATTTAAAAACAAAGTGAGTCCTGCACAGGAGACAAAAGTCTTGAAGTTAAAACTTGAAGAGGTTCCGTGATTTAAATTGGACCAGGCGCGCGTTTTTTCCAGCTTTTTCTTTTTTAAACACTGCATCTCTTCTAACATCATGAGGATAATCAGTTGGAGAGTTTGGTGGGACTCACCTGCCCTGTTTGGTGATGATCATCTCAGTTTGGAACTTGTGGAACTTGGCCCACAGCGGGTAGTTGTTGAGCAGAACTTGGGTCTTCCCGCACACCTGTAGCCCAGGTAGCGGGTAGAGAGGCCGCTGGTAGCCGTGCTGGAACCCCCCCGGGTAGCCCTCCGCAGTGGGGGAGTAAACGTCCTTCCCTCCGTGGGGGAAGCCGTCCCCGGCCGCCGGGATGAACCCCTGTCCGGGCGCGCTCCGAGGCGGGGAGCGCACGCCGCCGCTCAGCGTCTGCGCGTAAAAGCGGCCGGGCTGCGCTCCGTACGCGCCCACCGCCTGGTCCGGGTGGTACTGCAGGGCCAGCGAGTCCTGTCCGCCTTGGACCGAGTCCGGGTAGTAGAACCTGGCGTCCTGGATCCCCATTTTGAACTCTGTGAGGTCCTTCCCGCCGCGGTGGAGGTGCGCGCTGATGCCGGGAGTTTGCGCGTCGGTCCCATTCAACATGCTGAGGAACAAAGTGCCGCCGGTGCCGCCCATGCGCAGCCACGCTCCCGGACTGAGGTGGCAAATGTCATAAGTTGAACTCAGAATCAAAAAGAAGCATAAAACCAGAAGAAAGCGAGCGGAGCCTGGTCTGTCCTCAACTATGAGTCAAAGCGCGCCGACATCCCTCACGCGCTCCGCTCGCACTATTTTACCAACTTTTTAAATTAGTTGTTTCCTCCAGGAGCGACTGACACGAGCAGACACTCAACACACGCACGCTCTGCTTTTCAACCTGTGGTCATATTGTGGAGGAGTGTCTGGTGCGGGGGCAGGACCTGACGGAGACCCCCCACTCCAATCGTTACACGCACGCACGCGCGCACTGTAACCTCTCAGTCTCGGGGGTTTACTCACAAAATGAGGCCTGTTATTATTTATAAGGTTGTGGATATTTTTCTTAATCAGAATCCTCCAGCATAAATAATTAAAAGTTATTTTTTTAAATTATCTTAAATAAAGTAAGTTGTGTAAAATCAGGACTTTAAAACTAATCAAATGTAAAAAAAATTACTCTTTTTACTTTAATGAAGGAAATTACTTAACATTAATTTGCGCCGCAGCCGTTTCATTCCTCTAAACTGTAGTTTATTGTAATTTATTACAATAATTTTAATAGTTTGATAAAAAGAGGAAAGTTTCCACCTCCTCTTTTTCATCTTGTTTTTCAAACTGAATCATCCGCGGTCACTTTCCATTTCAGTCAGAAAAAAAGTTTGGCTCTTCAAGCGTTTTTAGTCTTTATTCCACTTTTTCATTTAATATTCATGTGAGAAAACAAACTTTTTAAAAGTTGTTTGAGAAAATAATAAAAATACTTATAAAGATTTTGTTGTGGCTGAACATACAATTAAAAAAAACAAGTTTATTTTATTTTAATGACTTCTAAAAAGTGTGAAATTAGGCAACATGGATTAACAAAATAAATATATTTAAATGAACCTGCAGCTGTTGCAGGTCAAGATTTATCCATAAAACTTTTCAACAGCTGAGATTTTATTAGTTAAAATAAAACAAAGTAAACTCGGGGCCTGTCAGAAAAGTGTTGATGGAGACGATGGTTCTGTTTATGCAGAAGGTCTGAGCAGCAAAGAGAAGTTTGAGAAACTTCCTGAGTTTCTCCACAAGTCATGAAGCACCCTGTGCTGGATTTAATCAACACATGAGCAAAACCTGCTTATTTGAACAGTTTGACTTAATGAAGATCAGTTTAAAAGAAGTTTGAACCTGAAATCTTCTTCTGTTGAGAAACGATTTGGAGAAATCTGGAACGTTTAATCTCTAATCTCTAATCTCACTCTGCAGCAGAATCCCACATCAGCACTTAGAGTTTGTGTTCTGAATGACTCTCAGCTACTGACACCTTAAATTAGAGCTCAGCATCTAACATGACTTGTGCTTTCTAAGGCTGTGGCGGCCATCTTGAACTGGGGTTCAAGTTTGTTGTCATTTGCATCACATGTGGTGCATGAGTGTAAAAAGGAAAAGGATACAAGGATTCTGCTAAGATCTACACTAAACACTAAAATAATATGGTGTATTAAACAGCAGCCTGAACATGAGTCTGTGGTGAGCAGATGGGTATGAATGAATAAGTTCATAAGTCTATTGACTAATTAGGAGTTTTAAGTCCATCTGTGAGATATTTTGCTAACACAAGCACGTTCACAATCAAAACCTGTTTAATTTCTTGGTGCTTGTGACCGATCGCAGCTGATTTGGATGAAACAGGAAGTGTTTTCTGGAGCAACTTGTGCTCCTGAAGTTCTTCTGGTCTGGACCTGGACAGACCTGGATCTGATATAAACACAGGTAACCCTGAGGTGTTGGCAGCCACATGTGTGTCCACACACACACATGAATATATCCAGCCCCCTCCAGTGCAGGTACACACTTATCCACCCCCACACACACTGTCACAGCTCTGATCCCACTTCCTGTGTCTCTTGTAGCAAGGTGAGCTCACAAGGGCGCCGGCTGAAGTCATCAGTGTTGACACGGGTGGCGAGGGGGCCACGGTGTGAGCGACACCCCTGCTGCCACGGCCATCCAGGCGTGTCCACCCCCCCTCCGGCTGGAGTCACCACTTCCTCTGCTCTGCCGGCTTCCGGTCGGAGCCTCGGGCCGTCACCTTGTTCAACCAAATCATCTTTTCTTTCCAGTCAGGAGCAGGTCAGGTGACCGTTCTGAACAGAGTCTTTAATCCTGAAACCTGGACCATTATCTTGTGAAGCCAAAGCTCCTGCTGCCGGCTGTTTTGTAATGAATGTAGTGAGTCAGTCTGGACCAACAAGAGTTATAAATACTCAGAGCTCAGAGCCGCAACTGGACACTGATGTAAAAGCTTGCAGGCCGTAAAAAAATGCAGTAAAAGTAGGTGGTGTTGTCTTGTAAACAGCTCAAGATGTCCGACTATAGATAGACACATCATCAGACGTCTTAACGTCTTCATTATCAGCTGTTCTGTTAACGTGGCGTGACGAGGTCAGAGTTGGGATAAAAAGTATGATCCTGGATCAGTTTGTGATCATTGTTGGAGCTACAACTCTTTAAACAAAAAAATGATGTCATCTGGACCAGTTTCTTTAAGAAAGCAACGTTTTGTTCTTCATCCAGAGGACTTCTTCAGTCTGTGACCTGCCAAGATCTGTCCCATAGGCAGCCTTCATGCTGTTTCAAACCAACTCCTGTTGGAATCAACATGTGCAAAACACTCAATCATCATGTACAACAATCAAAGGTTTTAGACCAGATTCCAACTTGCTACTCACAGAAACAGCCTGAAACAACTCTTTTAAACTGACTCTGACTCTCTGATCAGCAGCAACATGAAACAGATCAGCAGCAACATGAAACAGATCAGCAGCAACATGAAACAGATCAGCAGCAA
>JARVLU010000489.1:25973445-25988338 GCA_031762415.1 Simpsonichthys santanae | reverse complement strand
CACACCTGTAGAAGGAGGTGAGGACTGAGCTTCTCAGACCAGCTCGTCTCAGCCGTCTGAGGAAGTAGTCTCTGATGTTTCTTGATCAGACTGGTGGTGTTGTTGCTCCAGCTGAGGTTATTGTTCATGTGTACACACAAGTATGTTGATGATTTTCTTAGTTTACATCTTAGATGTTATTACTGTTTTTCTTTTACTTTTTGTTGTTTGATGTAACTGGGACCCTGTGGACATAATCTCGTTTCATCACATGAACCACATGTGGTGAAACGACGATTAAAAAAACTAACTCTGATCTTGAGATGAGTGTTTTTCTGGACTGGAGCTGAACAGGGAATGATGGTAAACCTTCATGTTTTTTGTGTGACATGTTCAAGTGGCTACACTGTGTGGAAGGACAGAGGTAGGTTTACTTTTGATTTTTTATTTTACGAAGCGGCACAGAGTAACAATGGATCCTGGCGAGTGGAGGGAGCAGATTGATCCAGGCTCAATGGCGCAGCCAGGAGGTGGCCAACGGGGGCCACCATAGATTATCTAGGTTTTAAAATGGACAGTGATTTTAAATTAGAGTCCCAGATTGGAGTGGTGGTAAGTTTTTATCACCTCAGACAGCTGGCTAATTAAAGCAGATCCTCACACGACAGCTCTTTACCTCAGAAACAGCCATTCCTCCGCTCAGACGTCTCCAGTTGGTCCAGAGCGTTGCTGCTCATCTTCTAACTGGAGTTCATAAGAGGGAGCACATTGGCTTCACTCCACTGGCTCTGCCTGTTCATCTTAAATGTTCTTCAGTTTACATGTATAGCACTCTATATACTGTAACTATATATAAAATATATAACTATACAACTATAACTATATATACTATACATAACTATATACCCTCTCTGGTTGTTTTGAAGGGCTGTATAAATAAAGCTGATGATGCTGATGATGATCTTCATCAACCCCACAGGCCACGCCAATCATTTGTGGAAACTACATTTTAAAGCAATATAAAAAAAAATCAGTTTCTTCAAATGATGGGAGGAATTTGTTTACATAAATACAAGGCGACAGCCATCTTGGATTTTAATGTGGCAGCACACTTTTTGACAGGGCTCGTTCTTTAGATGCAGCCACACCAAACTGGAAGTCGGTACCTCACTTATTTTTCAAGTTGTCGCGCTCAGCGTTCATGGAGGGACCGACGGACTGGCGAAAGGAGGGTTTGTCAAATTCCCCCTCTTCGCTCCACGATGGGGGATAAAAAGAGTTCACAGATGAAATGATTGTCAGAATGAGCATCATTCAACCGGGCCATCAGTCAACATTTGTTGATCCATCCATCAAACACCATCTCCTTTTATATATAAATTGAAGCTTTTGAGCAATACTTCCTTTTTTTTCTTGTTTTCCACCCCCATCATTTGAGGAAACTATATTTTTTTAGTTTTTATGTTGCTCAAAAAGTATAGTTTCCACAAATGGTAGGAGTGGTGATGGCTGAAGATTAATCTGTGGGGGCCAAGGCCCCAATTGGCCACCTCCTGGCTCCACCACTGTACCTGGGATCCATCACGCTGCACCCCTCAAAGAAAATAAAACCTACTCTTCTTCTATGCAATGTACCTCCTGCCCATGTGAACAGCTTGCACCAAAAACACTTAAGGTTTACAAACTTTCACTATTTGAGTCCAGTCCAGAGTAACACTCATGTTTAAAACTACATTCAGTATTTAAATCCCTCAGTGACGGAGCATCGGCGTCGTTCAAGTGGACAGAATGTCAAGAGTTCTGAGTCTCACATTAATATAAAGCCTTCAAGTCGACACTTAGTTTACAGCTTGTTCCTGCTGAATCTGCACTGGAAAGGCCCCTCCAGTTACCACCTGAAACCCAAGGAGGCTCCCTGTTGCTCTAACTCATGACCACAATGTTCACTATGTCAAACTCATACTCAATAATATTCACTCCCTTTACTCAAAATTTCAGCTGCAAATGTCTAAAATTCTCCTGCTTCACAACTTCGTGGTCCTAATGAGAGTTGCGTTGTTGTTTTTGTGCTACTTGCTCATGCTTGGGCTCGCTGCCTTTCGGGTGCTTAACCCCTGGAGCCTTAAATATCCAGTCTTGACATCGCGACAATGTGGGTGGGCAGAACTGACGCTGAGCCCACAAATCAAAACCAGTCTACAAGCTGAGAGGAGGCATTCATTTCACCAGAGCAGCAGTCTGGCGCTTCCTACCAGCAGACAAACAGGAAATTATGATGTTATCATCACATATGACAGATTTATCACAATAAAATAAGCACCCTGCACTCAGAGTCCTTTAGCCTTACTGTAACGTTGAACAATGCCCAAACGAGTCACATCCACTCATGACATCAACGGGAAACGAGTTCAGACTCGTCCTCTAAGTCTTAATTTATGTTTCTTGTTATTTATGTTTTGCTCCTCCAAGTCTGAGGCCTTGGTTCTCAACCGGAAACCGATGAAATGCCCCCTCTGGGTCAGGGGTGAGCCTTGGCCTCAAGTGGAGGAGTTCAAATATCTCGCGTCTCGTTTACGTCTCTTGGCAGGATGGAGCAAGGACCGGGCCGACTCATTGCGGCTTTGTCTCCGGTTTGCTGTGGTAAAGGAAAACTGAGCTGGAAGGTGAAGCTTTTGATTTACAGACGGCTGAAATGAGCTTTCTCCACTGGATGGTTGGCACAGCAGTAGATAGTCTGAGAAGCTCCATCATCTTGGTGGAAGGTCTTGTCCACATAATAAAAACCCTGCTTTTTACTTACTGTAAAATTGCAATGATACTGAAAACTGTGGTAACAAATAGGGATGCACAATATTATCGGCATGGTATTGGCATTAAAGTTAAATATCGGACATCGGTCATTCCATCAAAATAATTCACCAATACAAATGGTACTGTTTATCTGTCTGTTTGTCTGTATCTATCTATCCCTATCATTATCTATACCTATATCATTATCTATCCCTATATCTCTATCTATCCCAATATCTATCTATCCCTATATCTCTATCTATCCCTATATCTCTATCTATCTAGCCCTATATCTCTATCTATCTAACTCTAAATCTCTATCTAGCCCTGTATCACTATCTATCTAGCCCTATATCTCTATCCCTATATCTCTATCTGTCTAACTCTATATTTCTATACAGTATCTCTGTCTATCCCTATATCTCTATCTGTCTAACTCTATATCTCTATATCTCTATCTAGCCCTGTATCTCCATCTATCTAGCCCTATATCTCTATCCCTATATCTCTATCTGTCTAACTCTATATCTCTATATCTCTATCTAGCCCTGTATCTCTATCCCTATATCTCTATCTGTCTAACTCTATATCTCTATATCTCTATATCTCTATCTAGCCCTATATCTCTATCCTTATATCTCTATCTGTCTAACTCTATATCTCTATATCTCTATCTATCCCTATATCTCTATCTAGCCCTATATCTCTATCTATCTAGCCCTATATCTCTATATCTCTATCCATCCCTATCTCTCTCTCTGTCTCTAGCGCTGTTTTTGCATGACTTTTCAAGTGTTATCATTGTGTTGGAGAGAGTAAATATTGTGAACAAATTTGACATTAAACATAATCCAAGATGAAGTTTTCAGCCCCTTTTTGGCGTCTGCATTTGGTAACAAGCCAAACTGACAGAACATGCAGAATAATGTAGTATTTTAATTCCACAGCAGAGAAAGCTATGTAGTCTCTGTAGGTAGGTCTGGGGGCAAAATATCAGTATTGGTATCGGTTGTCGGCCAAATAAGTTTTAACATATTAGCAATGGCATGTCAAATTTTCATCCAAAAATCCAATATCGGGCATCCCTAGTAATAAACGGACCTTTGATTTGTTGTGTTTTGTAAGGAAGCATCTATTGGAGCGTAGTGAGAAGGTTTGAGGACTTCCTTCACAATCACCTTGCAACCATTTGATCAACTTGGCACGAGCTCATCAAAGCTGCAACAGACGAGCATCTTTCTGTCCGACACATTGCAGAACAGGCACGTAATTAACGCAACATATGTTTATTCAAATCTCTGAACGGGGTGTGAAAAGGGGCTTCAGGAGGCACCACCCACAGAGGCTGTGAAGTCAGAGGGCGGTGGAATTAAGTGAGAGCCATACAGGACAGGTAGCACTTAGAGCTCAGTGGAACTTGCATCCGATTGCTCATGAACTCTTGGTGATGTGCAAATGTATTCTACAGCCACCCAAAAACCAACAAGCTGTCACTTCCTCAGTCTATAATTAACTGGTAATCAATGCTGGCTGGGTTTCTGTGCTGAGAGATATGCTCAGCTGGAGCAACACTAGACCCCCAGAGGTCTCAAATGACAGCGGCAAAAAGAGCACTGAGCCATGACTGAAGAAACGGCTAACGATTTGGAGTGGATCTTTGTTACCAATGCTGAAAGACAGGGGAGTTGGGGGTGGGGGTACAAATTACACCTCTATCATTGTCCAAATATAACATTTCTAAACTTCTATCAATAGATTTATACAACTTTGTTTGTATTAGTCTGGAAAATGTTGTCCCTTCAGCTGCTGCGACAGCCGTGTTTTAATCGTTGGAGACTCACTGGTGATCCAAAATTGCAGTTGGAGTTTTTGCAACTTGAAAGAATTTGTATTTTTAACCAAGCATCAATTCTCGCAAATGATGTGAAAATGTATTTGCCATAATTTATTCATAAAATGTCTTAATTATGTGTCGGCTAGAGCACAATTTTTTATTTTTTGTCTTTGATCACGTCACGATTTGGTGACGGTAATTTGTATTTGTACTGACGGTATTTGGTAATTAAATTGAATTGTATTCCAGGTCCCTACAACAACACTGACTATTTTTAGAGAAAACTGATCTTTGCAAGGGCGGCACGGTGGCACAACTGGTAGAACTGTTGCCTCTCAGCGAGCAGGTGGTTCAAATCCTGGTCCGGGGGGCCTTTCTGGGTGGAGTTTACATGTTCTCTCTGTGCATGCGTGGGTTTTCTCTGGATACTCCAGTTTCCTCCCACAGACCAAATCATGCATGTTAGGCTGATTGGTAACTAACTCTAGGTGTCCCTAGGTTCCTTTTGACTCAGCCCTTTTTTCACCATAACAGACCGAAGCAACACCCTCATTACTGAGGACAAAGCCTTGATTCAGCATAACTCAGAAACAAGATAACCAGATAGTTGAACCCTCCACCTGAAGCAAGAATAAGTAAATAAATAAAAAAAATTAAACAAATAAATAAATGCTTTTTGAATTTCTTGATTTATTTCCCCAAAAGTTGAGCATTAATTTAAGAAGTGATGATAAATTAGTTATGGGTTTGGTGTCACGTTAGGGTACCGGATGTCCTTTGACTTTCAGTGTGCTGTCTGTGTTGTATAATTTTAGCCGTGTTGTTTTACACGTGAATCTGGAAACAAAACAGATAAAAATGGAAGCTGGTCAACATGTTATGAACTGATAAAACATGAGATGGAGAAGATGAACGCCCTCTGCAGATCATCCTGACCGTTTCTGATTCAGTGAGAAATTCAGATTTATTTTCTTACATGACCTTTGGAGGATTTTTTTTTTTTTAATACAAAAATCTTTGTGACGTTGAATCCCCGGTGGAGAACATGAACATCTCCTTTGGCACATGTCGTGGTGTGACTTCTCAGACACTGACCACTTTCACCGAGTGCTTGTTTGGGAGGAGGGGAGGCGTTGTGGGAGAAGAATATTAGGACAGTTGGCACTCTGTGTTTGACCTTTCAACTTTTACTAACCCCTTTAAACACAGAGGTTATAGATTCACACATCCATCACTGAATTACACTCCATGGATGAACTTTTTAATTAATGCCAGTCAACATGAACTGAGGGCGATCATATGGTGTTTGGTGAATGAAAGCTCAGAGAATTTCAAGAAGAAGCTTGATGTTTGCACGATTTTCCCCAAATCTTAGCAAACGGAGAAGCTACCGAACCTTTATTTATTTACACCCTGATGTGTGTGTGAACCAGACAACAGGAGAACACTTAAACTGTTAACACGAACGCTAGTTTTCTTAAGTGGAATCTTTTCATCATTTTGAATTAAATTGAACAGTTTGCAGCCAGTAGCTGTCATGGCTGGAGCTGCTGATTTGTTAGACATTTTTATTTTCTTTGGTCACCAAAGTTTTTTATTTTTATTTAATTTTTTGGTTTTTGAACATACAATAAAAAAGAAAAGACAAAAACATGGAACAAATCCTCATCCCCCACTCCTTAGAGCTGTCATTTCTAACCCAAACACAGATTAGGACCGGGCCATAATGTGCGGGCTGGGCCGGTGTCAGGATTTTGATTGCGTTAGTGGATGCACGAAGCTGACGCTCCAATTATATGGCAACATGGCTTGCCATACATTCACCAATCGCATGGTCACTAGACCTCGAGCTGACTGGAAATGGACGTTCATTCAGTTGGTGCACTCAGCGGACGCATGCAGCCCATGACCCAATGTGGTTTGGAAATGATGGCTCTGGGTTGGGGCTGGCTCGGATCGGATTTTCTGAGCCAGATCAGTCAGACATAAACAAATAAATTAACTAGGCATTCACGTTTTCTATGTGCAACACGAAAGGCTGTCATGTCCCAAAATCTTTTAACAGAACCCTTCAGGGTATATCTGATATATATTTTTTTTAAATTAATATGATACATGACTTCTCTGATATTTTTAGTTTTCTAACTAAATTGTTTTCATCCAACGTGCTCCTCATTTGTTTTCCACTTTTATCAGGTGGTCACTCGTTTCCTTAAAACAGCTAGTGCCCCAGGTGGAGAAGTTTCAGTATCTGGGCGTCCTGTTCAGGGGTGATGGTAGGAAAGAGCAGGATTGGATGAATGAATCAACGCTTTGCCATCATTACTGAGGGTGTTGCTTTGGTTGACTGTGGTGAAGAGAGAGCTGAGTCAAAAGGCAAAGCTCTCAATTTACTGATTGATCTACGTTCCCACCCTCATCTATGGTCATGAGCTTTGGGTTGTGACCGAAAGAACGAGATCACGGCTACAAGCGGCTGAAATGAGTTTTCTCCGCAGGGTGTCTGGACTCTCCCTTAGAGATGGGGTGAGACGCTCAGTCATCCGGGAGGGACTCGGAGTAGAGCTGCTGCTTCTCCACATCGAGAGGAGCCAGTTGAGGTGGCTTGGGCATCTGGTTAGGATGCCTCCTGGCCGTCTCCCTGCTGAGGTGTTCCAGGCATGTCCCACCGGGAGGAGACCCAGAGGAAGACCCAGGACACGCTGGACGGACTGTTTCTCGGCTGGCCTGGGAACGCCTTGGGATTCCCCTGGAGGTGCTGGTCCAAGTGGTTATGGAGAGGGAAGTCTGGGCCTCCGTACTTAGGCTGCTACGCACGTGACCCGACCCCGGATAAGTGGAAGAGAATGGATGGATGGATGCATGGTCAGTTAACATTCCAACTTTCACCTGTGGTCATGAGGTTTGGATCATGACCAAAAGAACGAGATCCTAGATACAAGCAGCAGCACTGAGCTTCTTGGGTGGACGGGCTCAGTGTTGGAGGCAAGGTGAGGAGCTCCATCATCTGGGGGGAGCTCCGAGTACTGGGAAAAGACCCCAGCACAGACCCAGAACTCTGGCCTGGGAATGAGGTACCCAGGGAGGAGCTGTGAGTGTCTCTGGGAAGAGGGAGGTGTGGGCTGCTCTCCTAGACCTGTTGCCTTTGTGACCCAACTACAGATAAGTGGTAGGAGATGTTTAGTTAATGCATCTTAGACCCTCAGCTGATTGTTACATTCTGTATTTACATCTTGTGAAACATCTCTACCATACGTCATCACACTTTGTTCCCAATTTTCTTATATATATTTTTTGGACACCTTTTGAAGGTTTGGATGTTTTTTTGTAGTGACTGCTGATTATCCTATTTGCAGAGATCATGTGCTGCAGCTGCACTTTGTCCAATACTGATGAAGAACCTTTAGCAGCTAAGTCTGTTCTGGATCAAGAACTTTTCATGCATGATTTATTTTTGTGCATTATTTAAACTGGGTGGAATCAGTGAGTTAGACCCATGTAGGAGGAAGAAAGGAAACATTAATGCAATGAGAACATGTTGAACTGACAAGCTAAACAATTTGCTCCATGCAAATGTTTTACTGACTCATCCCCCCCACCATGAGAAGGTAGACTTGTGGTGGGTAATTAGTGGTTATTTTGAGAAGTGAATGACTAATATGTAGAGGGACACGATGAAACACAACAGAACTGTGTCTGAAAAATCATTTCATTAGATGTGATCAGACCTCGCTTCAACCACTGTTCACCTGTTTTTGTTGAACCACAACGTGGTTTTAGACCGTTTGATAAAGACGCGCTGACTCAGGATACAAGACACGCATTTTTTATTTATTTTATTTACTTATTTTTAAATTTATTCATCTCCAGGAGGTAAGTAAATGTTTGAATGAGAGTGACATGTAGAAACGGAGATGGACAAAGAAGCTAATAATGTCCAGTCTTATCTTATAGGTAGAGAGAACGGTTGAGAAGTTCCAGGCGGCAGACACAAGGGAACAGGACTCACAGGAAGCAGCTCAAAAAAAAAAAAATTTTTCAAAGGTTTAGACTGTCTTTAGCTCAAAAAGTTCTTTACTGTATTTTTCGGCCTATATGTTGCTGTTTTTTGCATAATTTGCATGATCTGCCACTTATACAGAGAAATGACATACAAAGTATGTTTTTTTCCCATATTTATAAACTAACTTTTGGCTGAGATATGACTGTTCATTCATTCGGACTGAAAATATTGAACACTACCATTTTCAGCCACTAGATGGCACTCGAGTAGCATGGCATGCCATTATGTCATGTAATTGTTAATAAAGTGTCTATTAATGACACAATCTGCTCGCCATAGCCTAACCCCTTCATCCAGCTCGCCTGGAGCAACCGTCAATCTGCTTCATTTTGCTGCACCGCCCCAGAGAAATGCAGCTAATTTGACCATCAAAGTTCACTTATTAAGAAAACGTTTGACTGAGACACACCTTTACTATAATTTCAAGCAAACAAATAATTGTTTTTAAGTGTTAAGCTTGTTAAATTCTTGTTAAAGTCCTCCCGTGCACGCTCCGCGGCTGCCATTTGTCAGCCAATCAATTTTTGCACACCTGCCCACATTTCCAGGTTATCACTTTCATGAGTTGTAGACCGATCGTCTTTGGTTGCAGCCGTTTTGGTCAAACCTTAAAAATGTCACGTCACGGGATTTCACGAGACCTCATGCTCGGAGGATTTGTCCATTTGAGATTTCGTGCATTCTGTTGGCACTCAGGGTACGAGCTGCAGATCAGATTTAGTTGCTGCCACAACAAACTTTAGCTCAGCATTGACTGCTGGGGCCATTTGTTCTCTTCTTTAACATGGAAGTGGCAGCCATTTACAACCAGGTTGACCACAAAATATGTTGTAGATGTTCATGCATTACTCTGAGAATGTTGTTAAAATCCATCCAGTGGTTCATGAGATATTTTGCTAACAGGCGCACACAGACATGGGCCAAAACTCCTTCTGCCTGTTGGTAAAGGCTGATCACAAACAGCAGTGGTGGAGCCAATTTCATGATGCCTCGGTAAATGACGTTCTGTAGGACAAGCAGCAGTCCTGCGTGTCATCCTTCAGCGGAAAACTTCTGTCCGCCAGCTGGACATCAGCTGTCTCTGCTGTCCCCTTCAAACGTCCAATTATGAGCCCATAAATCCTCCTGAATGAGACGTCAGGTGCTGTCAGGATTTCCTCGGGTCACCTCTCTGAACAAAGACTCTGTGTGTTTGTTTAATAAATGGTCGGCCGTCATTCAGGGTCAGGGAGAGCAGAAAACCCAAACGTGGATCCTGTGGTTCTGCTTCATTGATCCCGTGGGGGACATTTCATCCTCGTAGAAGCTGCAAGGCACCAGAAAAAGACTGGTTGTTTGACTTGGTTAAATCAGGCATGGCTTTGACTTTTTCCTCTTTAATATCAAACTCATCCTGAAACACAAAGTCCTTCCGTTCATACTGACCCATGTGTTCGCCTCTGCAAGCATTCGCCCATCTTCAAGGTGTCCAGCTCCACCTGACACCTGATTCCTGCTATATGTGCTTTCTGTAGTGACACCAGTGGAAAAGTAATGCTTCAGAATGAAGGAAGAAAATAAGATTTATTTAATTTTGCAGCCATTTTTTTAAATTAACTTACTGCTCTGCATGGTGGTCCAACCAATCTCAAAGAGGAGAAGCTAAAGGTGGAGATGATTTGAACAGTTAATATCTTGCCAGATAGTTCTATAAATGACTTCAATTTGTAGAAATAGTTTATTTCTAACTAAAATGAGCTAGTGGTTAGTCCAAGTGAGGATCCGACTGTTTAATTAAAACAAAGCATCGTGAAGGGGGTGTTGATAAGACGTGATTTCTCCCCATTGCTCTGAATGTCAAAGTGAAGAAATTCAATGAAGCACAGGTAAACGGAGGGAGTAACTATGACTATTATGCATGAGGAGAATGGTGGTGTCCCATTCCTGGTGTAAACAAAAAGTCGACTCTAGTCACAAAGGAATGAACATGTGTACCTGTATATAAAAGGAAAAGGATTGTCTTGTTAGTGGTTGAGAATAGAAAGAGGTGGTTTTAAATTATTCTCTGAACAAGTGTTGTATTCCAGTCCTGGTGTAGAATATAAACTAATAAACACTTTCTTCTGTGTCTTGACTCTAGTCACAAAAGTGATGGGATGGAGCAATAAACCGATAACCCTGGGAGGTCGTGCACCAGTGAGGCACTACATGAAGTGAAAAGTCCTAACAAGGAGGTGGCGTGGTGGCTGCTATGTTTACGTATCAACGCAAGCGGGCATTATAGGAAGGAGACAGTCCATTGAGATCAACCGGGGGGCTGAATCGTTATCTTGCAAACATGCAAACTCCACCCAGAAAGGACTGGGATTTGAACCGGGGATCAGTTTCACAATTGCACTTTGCTGCTAAACACTTGCTAAAGCCAAAATAAATACATTGATGCTGCAACCGAACTGCCACAATGTTCAAATATTGATCAAATATAGATCAAATATAGAGACACCAATTCAATTCAGTTCATTTATATAGCATCAAGTCACAACAGAAGTCGTCTCAGGGACTGAACAGAAACACTCATATATAAAAATAATAATTTAACATTATTTATGTGAGGAGCAGACTGCTTTGAGTTTAACTCCATCACAGAACTCTCATCTTGAGCAAGCATGAAGGCGACAGTGGCAAGAAAAACTCCCTAGAGGAAGAAACCTTTAGCAGAACCAGGACAAGTGGCCATCTACTTCAACCGGCTGGGTTTGGTAGGAATAGATACACAATGGCAGGTCAAGAATCACATGTTAAGATATAAATAGTATCAAATGAAAACTATTCATTCATCGTAATAAAGTTGAAGCGTCGCATGAACGGTGCAGGATCAGTGATCCGACTGGATGTTTGACCCGTTCATGCCTTTAACTTACACTCTAACTTAAACAAACTTTTTCATTTTCACAAACTTGATTTGTGAGATGTAAAAACTTTAAGCAGAGTTGATTGTGAGCATTAAAGCCATGCACAGATCCAGGCGGTGCCTTAACAAAGACATCACATGTATTTGCAGAACTTTAAGCTGGTTTGCTGACGACACAGTGACCTGAGGTAATCTGATAATCATCCCCATCCTCTGACTGAAGACGCTGTGGAACACCTTTGAAGGTTTCCAGGGATAACTCGGCTGAAGAGATTACTGAAGGAGGGACGTCTGCTCCATGTGAGATGGGATTAGACTTCACTCCTCGCCCCAGACAGCCATCAACGAACACCTAAAACCGGGAACATCTTAAAGACCTAATAAATAAGATGTCCAAGGACAAGCTGGAGAGCCTGGTGCAGCGCATGGAGGAGACGCTGTCGGAGATGGAGCAGCTGAAGCTGCGCTGTGGGAAGCAGAGCGAGGAGCTGAGCCAGCTGGTGGTGGAGCTCCGGAGGGAGAACCAGGAGCTGGTGGAGAAGTACAACCAGCTCACGGCCGAGATGAAGGAGGCCAAAGAGATCATCGAGCAGCTTCAGGAAACCAAGTACGCCTTCAACGCAAAGGAGCGGCAGGCTCAGAAGCTCAGCCGGCAGCTCTGAGGCTGCTCGGTGGATCTGCGTGTGCTGGAGCCAGAATCCATGAAGAACACACCAGACGAGGTCACCATGCTGCACAGGACCCTGAAGAACTGGGTGGTCATGGAGGCTGAACTGGGCGCAGATGTTTTCTTTTACGTATAGATCTTTGCTCTCTGAGGGGATAAAGCAGAGTAATTTGAATGTAGCGGAAATCCTGCGGCTCAGAGCTTTAAAAAAAATAAACTGGTTAGATTTAATGAGCAGGATTAAAATTTGAGGGTATGGATGTGGAAGAAGTGAACTCTGGGTAAAAAGTTGTTTGTTTTTCCAAAGTCTGAGTCAAATATGTAAGACATTCTGCTCATTAGGCTTCTGTAATTAAAAAAACCTTCTTGGAAGAAGGACTGTAAAGAGCTGAGCAGAGAGCAGCCTGGTTTTTAGTTTTAAGTAGGTGGTCATCTATTTTTGGTTTTTGCAGAGCTGAGCGCTAAACTTAGCCCTTCCCACCCTCAACATTTTGAGGTTTAAGGCTTCAGGGTGCCACTTTCTGCAAAGAGCGTCAAAAATAGAACATGTGATTTTATGCACATGGTTTGTTTACAATCCTAAATTGCTGCTGATGTTAATAAACTGGATTAAAATCTAGATTTGAGAAATTTACAACCACTCATGTTGCATCATTGTGTCTTATTCTGGCTCTACATAAATCAGCTGTTATTAATGTTGTTTTCTTATTTAGTCCATTTGCTATACTGAAAATCAGAGCACGTGAGCTTGTAAAGCTCCAGCTCACAGTTTGAACAACACTGTGCGCCAACAGAACAGCCACGGGTCCTGCTGTATGTGGGATTGAGATGATCTACATCACTTTATTCTCAGGACCAAACCTCATCAGATGCATTAGATCAGAGCTTTGTTAGACGGGCATTTAGAGTCTGGATGGCCCAAGAGAAGAAGCTGTTCTGTTTGTTGGGCTCTTAATGTTCCTGAACCTTCTGATGGAGAACAGCAGGCTGAGTAGGTGTAACCAGGATGAAGGTGGTCTTGGAGGATCCTCTTTACCCTGGAGAGACAGCGAGAGCTGGTGATATCATGGAGGGAGGGGAGAGGACATCAAGTTGTTCTCTCACCAGCCTCTTCTTGTCGGCAGTGGTGGAACCAGCATACCACAGCGTTCACCAGTTTACTCTCTATGGAGATGCAATGGAGGGTTACCAGCAGCTTGATCTCCAAGTTGTTCTGTCTAAATACTCTCAGAAGGTAGATTTGCTGCTGGGCCTTCAAGGTTCTCTGAGATGTAAGTCCCCAGAGCTTGAAGAGTTCTACATTCATACAGAGTGAGGCAGGAGCAGCCTTGCTCCTCCTGTAATTCACAATCACATCCTTGATTTTCCTGATACTGAGTGACATCCATGACACCCTGGAGAGACTTCATCTCTTGGTTGGTCTGGGAACTCTTTGGGAGTCCTTCCAGAAGAGCTGGAAGAGGTGGCTGTGGAAAGAAATGTCTGGACCTCCCTGCTCAGATGTTTCTCCCCCAAGACCTGACTCCAGAACAAGAGGATGGACAGAGAGATGAGTCTGGTTCCATCTTCTGGGGGATCCCAAGATGTTCCAGGCCAAGGATGATAAATAATTATGCGTCTGTGCAACCAAAGTGTTCAGAAGGTGTCCAAGTTTCTGGGATCAAACAGTGTAAAAAGTTGTATATTCCCACTTTTTTAATAAATAACTTGCCCAACAGTTATTGTTATTAATATATTATTATTGTGTTGTCAGTCCCAGTTTTATACTGTCTGATTCATAGTTAGTCGGAACAATAAGATGCACTCAGTCAAAATCAATAAACCCTTCCTGCATTTGTCTCGATTTTGGGAATAAAAAACGTGTTTTAAGTGGAAAATGTGGAACAAAAATGCAAGTCTGCACCAAACTTTAGAAAATGATGGAGCAGCAGCTTCTGCTCTGCTTGATCACAACGGTGCTGTTGTGGAGAAATTTTTTTATTTATTTATTTATTTTTTTTGTCGTAGTCCCACCCTTTTGACATTACAGAGACAGATCTTCAAGATTTTTTAATTTTAATAATAAACTCAAGGTGAAGAACAAAATTAAGACTGTTTTTACAGCATGACAGTGCTGACTTTAATAAATTTAATATATTCTGGTAACATGCACAAATTATTCGCATGTCAGATTCAGAGCTTGTTGCTTGAGAATGACTTGAAATGTGGATCTTTGTCAACTGAATTTGTATTTGACAAAAAGTGACAGAACTGTCCCATTGTGCCTCTCGTTTTACAGACGACCTGCCGGGAAAATAAAAACCTGCAACATTTGGGACTAATTTGTGGCTCAAAGCTTTAATATCAGAACCTGCAGTTCAAGGAGATGGTTTGGATGATTACACCTCTGTTATGATCCACACGTACAGTTAGAAGCAGGAATTCAACACAAACTGACTCACACACACACTGACTGTTATTTTTACAGTCTAAAATTACACACTCACACACACACCACACACACACACACACACACACACACACACACACACACACACACACACACACACACCTGCAGGGGCAAAGTCCAACATGAGGAGCTGATTATTGAGATTGGTTGCTGAGTAACAGTATAATGTTGGAATAAGTTTTAAATAAAAATATAATGAGAAAACATTATAACATGTATGA
>JARVLU010000489.1:25946705-25958083 GCA_031762415.1 Simpsonichthys santanae | reverse complement strand
TGTGTGTGTGTGTGTGTGTGTGTGTGTGTGTGTGTGTGTGTGTGTGTGTGTGTGTGTGTGTGTGTGTGTGTCCATCGTAGCTTTGAGGAACTCCTTCAACCAATCTCCGTTTGTCATCTGGCGAGCGTTCTCGATATAAGCTCTCTAATTGCTCAGAAAATTACAGCTAACGATGATTGCACTTGACACGGGCTGACATTACGGTGACACCGCAACGCCTCGTGCGCTCCTTTCTCCCCCACCCCTCATCATCCTCACCCTCCTCACCCTCCCTGACACTCTCCTCAGGATGTTGTGGTGGCCCCTGTTGACCGGAGCCTTACCCCCGGTGACCGCCACATGCCCTCTGCTTGTTGAAGCTGTCCAAACCGGAGACGTCCCAAAGTTCAATCTGTGTTTTCCACCACCCTTCTCCTGTCAGAGAAGCTTTGTGTGAATTAAGACGTATTCTGCTTTATTTGATGTATTTAGAGGGTCTTTTTTAAAACACTGGACAAGCACACGTCACATTTTCTTGCCTTTTACCAATAAAAATATTTGTTACATCTGTGCAATTTATCTTTCAGGAATGTCAAGGATAAAAAAAAACATGTTAAATCCCAGATGAGGAACAATGACATAAAATATTGACTGTTAACTTTTAGTTTCCAAAAATAAACCCCAATATTTTGAGAGCTGACACACTTTTGAGCCAGCGTCGGTGCACTGAATGTGGGCTGTAAGTCCCTCGGACACAGCAACAGCGGTTGTAAATCACATCAACTTGACTTTTTTTAGGCCTAAAAAACTCACAGAAATGAAACGTATTGAATAAAAAGCTGATTTGAACATAGCAGCAAGCTAACTAGGTGACGTCACTCACCTGAACAGCTAAAAGAATGATCAAAACTTTTTGCTCTAAATATTTATGAAAAGAATGTCCCATTATACTGCAACTAGCCACCAAGAGAAGCACATGCTTCATAGCTTCAGCTTCTAGGTTCCAGTCCTGTCTCTAGTCATAGATGTCTTTCTTGTTTGCTGAGGCTTCTCAGGTAGCTGTGCCAACGTTGCTTGTTTTGAGGCCTCCCTTGCAGACACCATACCACTTTATTTATAAAGCACTTCAAACAGCAACAAGGCCGAGCAAAGTGCTGTACAGCAAAAATAAAACAAGCAAAAGGACACAGGATGAAAACCTAGATCCAAATGGATAAATATAAGAACTAAATGACTAACTTTATAGAATGCAGACTCGTTAAAATCAACTCGCACAGTGTCAAAAGCCAGGGAGTAAAAGTGTGCTTTTATACAAAACTTAAAAAAATTTAGAGAGGGCGCCTGTCTGACATGCAGCGGTAACTCATTCCACAGTTTGGACCTGCAACAGTCACCTCTGAGCTTAAAACGAGTGCCTGGAACCAATAAAAGCATCTGGTCTGCTGACCTCAGAGGTCGCTGGGTGACATATGGCTGCAGCAGATCAGTAAGAGAGGCGGGGCTACAGATGTCTGCAGCGTAACGGTGGCCTCTTCCCCATAGAAAACTCTCTATAAGATGTCTTTACAGATTCTGCCATCCTTCATGTGGTGCTCATGCCCAGGCCACGTGCACATATAAGGAGTGTGAACATTGATGGAGTCTTTGCTCAGGGCAGAACCTCCTTGTTAGACACTTTGTTTCTCCAGGAGATGCAGAGTATTTGATGATCAGAGCGTATTGAGGGCATGAAGTCGCCCTTACAGGCAGCTCATCATAGACTGAATTATTAGACCTAGCACTTACAAATTAATTTTAAATTATTAGACCTAGTGTCCTCAACTTTTCTCATTGTTAGGAAACAAAACCAACAGGAACCACTTACTGGAAGCCGCCATGTTTATTGTTTGGAACCAGTCTTTACCTTATCAATGTGGGGCTTTAAGATCCACTTACTTTCCTGCACGTGGTCATGGTTTGACACTTTGTTCTTAAGCATCCGCATGCAGCAGCAAGGTAAGAAGTGCATGACTCAACGAGACTTGATGCCTGAAAATGTTATTTGATGTGAATTATGTTCATTTTGTTTGACAAAGGGCAAAGTTCTGTTTGTTTATTAAAACTTGTGCTGAAACCAGTCTGCAGAGACGCTGGTGGGACTTCCAGGTTTACATCGATGGTGAAACTCTAAACTACTTTTATTTTGAAATAAACAGCCGAAAAATGAGCACATCACTGATTTCATGTTAGAATGAATGAATGGATGGATGAGAGGGCATTCTCATCGTCAGCGCCTTCATTAACAATCTCACCGATCAGAAGCTGAAGTAAGAATCCGAGGATGATTTTCTGATGGTGAAACCATGCTCCGATGAAGAAAGACGAGATGGAGCCAGGTCTTAGTTCAAAGCACAAATCCACTGCTCGCTGTGCAATCGCATGTGTGCACAAGTGAATATGAATAAATGCTCATGAACGTGTGCACAGAGCCCGGCCCCTGCAGGCCGAGATGTGTCGCCTCTTTGTCTTGTCAGTGTTAATGTGAGCACAGGCAGCCAGGCATGGAGCTGTGACCGCTCGGTAGGAGAGCCCCCTCTGCAGAGATGTGACGTTCAAGAACAATCCGAATTTGTTGAACAGCTCTTTAAAACAAACAATGGAAACCGAGTCATGCCGTTCTTTTTCCTCTTCTCACAGGTGCAGAAACGCTCATCCTTCCTTTGCTATTCATTCGAGACAAAGAACAGGGAAAGGCAAGTGGTTGCACACTTGCACGTGTTGACGTGCCAGTACGGCTGTAGTGAAGTACAACTGCATCATGTGGCGTGTCACATGACTAACTGCTAAAGCTGGCTCTTTTGGACGACTCTTTAAAAGGAACAGATCCTTGAGATCCTGCTCCCTTTACAGAGCCGTAAATCCCATTCTTCCTGCTCTGGAAGATCCTTCCCCACCCCCTGCCTTCAGCACAGAGTTAAATATCCCTTACTGGCCAGGCAATACCTCTGGCACATTTTTAAATTTGATTTCAGCTTTGAACCCGTCTGTCTCTGCTGCTCAGGCCAGGATGCGTCACTGCACCAGAAGACAGCCGGTGGGCTCTGCTGTGGTGGCACAAAGCATTAGCTGTGATACCAGGCACCTTAAAACCATTGGGTCACAGCATCACCTGTGGCATTAAGTCTTACAGGAGCACATCTATACAGTAGGGTTGGATCCAGAACGGATGCTTATGGTTGTGACAAGCACTAAATCTGCCAGAATATGTACAAAGGTTCTTCGTTAAACTCATCTCTTCATTCCACCTCTGAGTACTCAGCAAACATCACATCTTTGTGGCTGGGAAAGAGAAGATGTTCAAAAGACGGAGCAGATGCAGACCTCAGAATTTGTCACGATAACGGATTTTATACACGGATAAAAGAGTGAACGCAAGCAAACAAGTTTCACATCCTAAACGGTACCTGGAGGAATCAGTGTTTGTTTTTCCCACAGTGTGTGAAAGGTTGAGGTTCTTTTCTACGTGCAGAAAACACAGACAGGATCGCATTATTAAATGCAGCTAAAACTCCTTAAGCTTTGCACAGCCTCGCAGGTCAACAACTTAAACACAGATCTTTCTTTGTTAGCAATCAAAGTTTGTGTTAAAGATGACTCTCATTCACTACCACACTAAAATGTAGCTCAATATCTGCAAAAAGTACAAGCGTCATATCACAAAAACGGTTAAATCATGTCATCTGGAAGAAACTTTTCGTCTTTCATCCGAAATACTTGGTCAGTCTGAGGTCTGGCAACAAAATCTGTTGTAAAAAAATAGCATCTTAGTGACGTGTTTCAAGCCAGCTTGCAGTGGAATTCCCAGAAACTGGCTTTACACGTGCAAACAGGATCATCAGTCTAAACGATGGATCATCAGTTGTTCTAGGCCTGATGGCTGCTGCTACTCACCCGAACAACCTGAGGACAAGCCGGCCAAAATGTTTAAAGAAAAGTGTAGCAATGACGAAGGGTTGAGATGGAGGAAGAAGGGTGACACTTTCTCCACCTCCTCTCCACTACATTTATTTTATTTCTTTAGCTCTTGTTAAAGTTTGGCACCAGCTGCTCAGTTTACTGACCAACAACAACTTATTCACCCTTTAATCATCAGAATCAGTCACTGAAGTAGAATCTGTCATAACACATGAATATTCATCTGAATGAAGAGACCAAAGTTGTCTTTAAAGTTTTATTACAAAAATAATTAAACTAAAATCAACAACAATAATAAACAAACAATAATAATGAATCAGTCAAGGTTTAATTATCTTATCTAAGGCAAAATTGACTCTTTGAGCAGGAATTATTTCAGTTTTATATGCACATGAATTTAGACAAAGTTTGTCTATTTTAACAGTTACTTTGGATTTTGGTTGAAAGAAGTTGTTTAATCTGATCAGATAAAGTCATTTATCATCACTGCAAGCCAGGAAATGCTTTACCAAGTTGCATCAGCTTGAACTAGCATAACCAGACCAAGACATTGTGTTGCAAGGTTCTGCTCTTTACCGGGTCAGCGTTGAAGGCACCAGGTCACTCGTCTTTTTGGGGTTCCCTGGTGGATCAGACCAAGATACACCATGAGTAGGACTTGTTGGGAACTGCCCAAGGTAGCTGACCATCACTGTGACAGTTTCAGGGGTCTGAGAGCAACAGCTGATGAGAAGGTACACGGTCCATCAGTACCTTCTGCACGTTTGGACTTCAAGCCAAGAATGTGAGTCTTGCAGTGAGAAAAGGTTTCATGTTCTGTGGTTACTTAAACTTCTAACAATTGTCATTGGAGCAACATGTTTATTTGCTCAGGAGTTGAACAAGTTGACCTTGGCACGACCTCTAGGATCGAGTCCAAAGATGAAATACCTTCTGGTTCGGGGCCGGAGACGATCTCTCTACATCGAGAGTCCAAAACGAACCGCTCAGTTGGGGGGTCCAAGGCTGACTGCTTTTTACACAAAGAGACTTTGTGCAAAACAACAGCTCTGACTCTGAGGATATTGTTTTGACTACTCTCAGGAACATTGTGACTCCCCTCTGAAGAAAACTGCTTCAGCTCAAAGACTGCTCACGACGGGTGCCTCTGAAGGAATAATCACTTTCTGAAAAACAGAACAGAGAAATATGTTGTTTGCAATGTAATATTTTACGTTTCATTATAATGATCGAAAAAAACAATCAATTATTCATGTTCACTCTTGTTAATCAAATAAAACAAACTCCATTAATGATTTGTTTTTCTTTCTTAGGAACAGAGGAAGAATGAGGTAAACATTTGTCAGACTGTAGCTGACTCTGTGTCCAAGGACGAGAAATGTGTAGAAAAACATCAGACATTATTGAAGTCAGAGGTAATTTTAAATCACATGATTCCTGGTGAGTCTGAAAGATGAATAAGGGTCAGTGGTGCAGCTTCATGCTACAAAAGTATGTAAACTCAATCATTCAGGTAAATAAATCACAAACAAATTTAAATCATGTCATCTGGACAGATTCTTCTAGCCAGTTTTGTCTTCCCTTACTTTGATTTGCTGTGGTGGCCATGTTGATTGGGGTTCATTCCCAATGGCTATCAGTTTTAGATTTACATCCACTGATTAATTCCTCAACGTTTTATTGAAATCTGTCTTTAGCTCATGAGATATTTTGCTAACAGACCTGGCAGTCAAAACACGCACCAGGCTCTTTTCATATTGTACTGGTCCACCACCACCACAACAGGCTGTGGGTGGATCTCCTCACACACCTCATACATTTCTCATTAAATTCCATTTATATATATTTTTTTTTTCAACAATTTGGTTTTGATCATTCTCTTGAATACAAACATGGACTTGGCTTCTTTTTTTTTTTTTTTAACGTCAGTCTCCAAACCATTCCCACAATCCAATTCCCTGGATTAAGGCAGACCGTCCCTTCAAACTGGTTCTATACTGTGGTTTAACAAATATCTCTGTCCCCTTAAGATTGTAACAGCTTTGTCTTTTTACCGATGTCTGTCTACTGATAGATTGTTGCAAGTTTCATGAAATAATTTGGTGTCCAGCAATAATTAGTGCAAATCGACAGTTCAGGCTTAATTTTAAATTAGAGTACAGTATAATGTAAACCAAGAGAGAATAAATGTTTCATCCCTGCTGAGGTGATGTCACCTTCAGAATTGTGTTTTCTTTAAATATCTCAAACCTTTTCATCAGACATCTTAATTAAAAGTCCACTTGAGCCGCCTCCTGTTTGCAAAAGTTCTTTAAGACACCCGGAGGACCCCCGGCTACTACTCTTAGGTACTCCTGTCACTCATCCCGCCCCAGTGATGGAGGTGTGGTGGTGTAGGAGGCGCTGGCGGTGCTTGCCAGCATTGCATGATGGGTTGTGACAGTGGGGGCTGGGCCTGGCGGGCGGTCACCATGCGGCACCATATTGCCGGGCTCCCTGGGGATGAGGGATCAGCACGCCAGCCTTGCCAAGAAGTGCTAATAGGCGCAACACGTCTTGCTTTCACACATTAAGGCGGGCGAAGGGTGACAGATCGGAGCTGTGATACTGCTGCCTGTAAGGAACAAACAGGCCACACCACCCGTTTGCCATGCAGCAAATCCTAATGAGGAAAAAGTCCCCCGAGTCGAGCGAAAGCCCACCAATCAGCGAGCTGATATCTCTGCAGACATCTCCATCGCACTCGTGTTGGAGTTTGGAGCTTCACTCTTCAGCAGTGTGGTTAAACTCCATATTTTAGCTGACAATAAAGCTGCAAGTGTTAAAGTGGGATCAACACTTTTTGAAGAAGACGTTTTCACCCAACGCAGCCGGGGTCAATCGTACCGCTGCCGGCTACAACACCTTTGTCACTTTTGTTACTAAAACCCACAGCTTGAATGCAGTCTGCTCAGATGAACATTTCAGAGCTCCTGTTCGCTCCCGTCCCGTTGCTTCCACCTCAGGGGCCATATGGTTGAGTTGGCAGAACCTCGAGCACCTGCCTCCATTTGTTTGCCTCACAGACTCCTCGGTATTTCTGTCAGGGTTGCTTCAAAAACAGAATGAGAGCCTGATTCAAAGCTCAAGTCAGTCCAGCTCAAATTTAGTTTAAATGCGTCACTTCTTGTCCCTGTTGAGCTCTAAAGGGTAGAAGTGCTCCAGTTATTTTTGTAAAAACAGGCTGTGAATGCAGTTCTGCAACGTCTTGCAAGATCTGTTTGCACCTGAAGTATGAATTGAACACGGCTCTGAACTACCAACCACACCAGGTTTGGCACAATTTCTGTAAAACAGATGGGTACAGATGTTTTTGTGCTGGTTGGTTAGCAGTGGCGTCAGGACTTTGATGTATTTTGTCTTGGTTGTTAAAATTATTCATTTTTGGTTTGTTTTGTAGGGATGCACCATATTGGATTTTTGACCGATATGTTAAAACTTATTCAGTCAGTACCGATGTTTTTATTTCCCTAGACCTACTTACAGAGACTACATAGCTTTCTCTGCTATTGAATTAAAAATATTACATTATTCTGCAAGGTCTTTGTCAATTTGACCTGCTACCAAGTGCACATGCCAAAAAGGGGCTAAAAATGATGCAACACTTCAACTTGGATTATGTTTAATGTCAAATTTATTTATATTTACTCTCACTAACATAATGACAACACTCGAACAGTGCAAATTTGTAAATTTTCACAAATCTAAACTCAACCTCTTCACAAGCAACAAGTGAAAAGCGCACAAGTAGTTGTGCATTAATAGATATACTTTGTTTCTAAAATAAAAAAAATGAACTTAAAACAGAAGACTTTTATATCAGGGAGTGTTATTGATGGAATGGCCGATGTCCGATATTCAACTTCATCGCTAATATCGGCCGATACGATACATGCCGATAATATCATGCACCCCTGGTGTTTTGTGCTTTTTATGTTTAGTACTGTTCTCCGTTAACCCCCTGTGCCACAAGTCCATTTCCCCCGTTCTTTTCCAGGGTCTCTTTCTGCTCGTCTGTTTGGCCACACCCACCTCCACCTCTTCCATGTTACCATCCACCCACCTGTTTTCAGTTACCTCCCCGTCAGCATGTGTGGTTCTCCTCGGTCCCTCCTTGGCTTTGTTTTGCAGTTAATGCTGCAGCCTTTTTGTTGCATTATTAAATTTCTTAGTTTTTCTGTGGTTTTCTAACAATATGTCAGAACAAATGTTTTTACATAAAATACAATAAGACAGAAATCACTCAACTGAGTGTTTGTTTTGGTTTCTGCCGTCCTCCATTTTAAAACTGAATGCTGATTCAGGTACGAGCTGTTTAAATCAAAGGACAGGGGTTTACTGTTTGAGCGCTGCACTCAGAAACCTTTGGCTGACCTTTACAACCTTCTTTATTCTGGTAGTTGGAGTGATCGCAGCAGGTATCATACATGCTCTGTCTGCCTCCAAAAAGGTCATTTCTTCCATGTCAGTGGGCCAAAGATGAACTCAGTGGTGGTGCGTGTTTGGCATCTGGGAAGATACTGTAGTGAAGACCCTTGTAATATGTCAGAGGCTGTCTGCTCTTGATTAAATATTAAAGTAGAAGTCAGTGCTCAGAGTCAGAGCTGCTTCTTCGTAAAATAACTCTCTCCTAATACAATCTGCATTTACCTTGTCCAATATTGATAACGTGTACTGAGCAAGCACACGCTAACGAGGACGTGGATTGGGACACTGCGCAACGCTAAATGTTTGATATATTGGATTCTGCGGAACATCTGCAATTTAACAGTGAAATGTTAATGTCATATTATGAAAATGAAGTAAATGATTCATGGAGATGGTGGCTCACCTCTGTGTCACCCCTAAAGCTGGTGGCGGGGCCAATCTAGAGTCCGACACAAGTCACATGACTTGTTGAGAAGTTTATTTTTTCCAAACACCAAACAGAGACTTAAACTGATCTTTCAGTTTTACATCTGTTACGGCCGGGTTCAAGGACCACAACAAAAAATGTCTTATCCAAACTGACGAGTAAAGTCAAGCTAGGTGTTAGCATTACAGGCTACATTCAGTTTAAAGAACAAGTAGAGCACGTTAAAATGTCCAGAATGAACATCTGGAACAGCAGGTGGTGACATAGCAGTTTGTCATCCATCCATCCATCCATCCATCCATCCATCCATCCATCCATCCATCCAATAAACATGCTGAATTGTAGCTGAAATGGAAGAACAAGCTTAAGTTAGTAGAATAAAGCAGAAAAAGCACATATTTGCTGAAATAGGTTTAAATAAGCAGAAATTAGCATAAAAATTAGGAAATTTGCATAAAAAAATCAACCTTAAATTAGCAAAAAGTAGATGAAAAGTTATAAAGAAGCTTAAACTACCAAAAGGAAGGAAAAAGAGCTTAAATGAGCCCAAAAATCTGGAATTAGCAGAAAAAGATTAAAAGAGCATAAACAGGTAAATAGTTGCTGAAATAGCAGAAAAAGCTGAAAGTAACAGAAATAACTCGAAAGGAGTAAGCAGAAATTAATGGAAAGAAGTAAATTAGGCTGAAGCAGAAATTACCATGAAAAACTTGCATTTATCCAAAAACAGCTGAAATTAGCTTAAAAAAAAAACCAGCTGAAAAATAGCTAAAAAGCCAAAAACAGCTTAAATCACCAGAAGGAAATGGAGAGAGCAAAAAAGTGGCCGACAAAAGTTGAAATGAGTGCAAAAAATGTGGAACTGGAAAAAAAAAGCTAAAATTTGCATTAAAGCAGCTAAATAGCTGAAACTTGCAGAAATAAGCTGAAACGAGCATAACAAGCTGAAATTAGCTGAAAGAAGTTAGAAGAACAAAAATGTTGTGGTTAGCAGAAAGAATCTGAAAGGAGCACAAAACAGCTGAAATAATAGCTGAAAAAACTTTAAATTTGCAGAAAGAGGCTGAACAAAATGTGAAAGGAGCAGTAAAAGATTGTAAACAGATCTAAAGATTTGAAGGATTTAAAACAAGCGCAATTCATTTTCTTTGAGGGATAAATGGCAGAAAAGGCTAAATATTTCAAGAAGCTGAAGTTGTACCGATACCAAAAGTCATAGCAGGATTGTCCTGAAAGAGCTGAACTTTTTGATATAAAATTTGTCGAAGTTTGTTGTTGAGATGCTGAAAAATGCACAGAAGAAAACTGGATCACGACAGAGTGACTGCTTCATGAACGTTCAGACAATAGTTCATCACATCTTTCTTCTTCAGTCGGTTTACTAATAAACTTTGGTGATTTTTGTTGTTTTCACGTGGATGTCAAACCCCCCCACCATCCACTCATCCATCCCCTCCTCCACCCTCCCCATCGTGACGACTGCGGCCCCCGGGGCCATGCTATGCCTGCTGGAGCGCTGTGCTGTGAACGAGTTCGCTGCCTGCCATCAATATGGGTGAGTTACAGAGGTCAGCGGTTCAAACGCAGTTCACCGACACTCGCCGGGCCTCTGCCCGTGCAGAGTGAAGCGTTGGAGCGTGTCAGCGTGTGTTGGTGCTGCAGACTGTGAGGATGGGACTGCATCTCCATGCACGATGCTGCTGGTGTGACTTCAGACACTGTAACCGCGGTTTCCATCTCTGCACGCCACCATCATGAGCACGCTCTCAGCCGGACATGAGGGACGCTGATTCCTGCACGCAGCAGGTGGAGAACGTTTGGTCAGCTGCATCACTGCTTCATACTCGGAGGAACCTGTCACAACAATCAGCTGCTGCAGCCTGTGTTCAATCAGCTTCAAACATCTAAGGATGCACAGTTCTAATACGAGCAAACCCCTTTGTTTTGCATGTGCTTGCAAAATTACAAAAGGAGATGTAAAAACAGTTTATTGACTGATAAACCCAAACTGAGGCTTGAACTTAAAACTGTTGCTTTGAGATGAAAAATATATTTAAAAGGTTCATGTGAAGAAGATCAAAAGAAAGAAAGTTAGGGTTCATAAAACATTAGATAAGTGTTTTTAGGTCCACCATCTTCACAACCTAATACAGTATAAGTATAGAAATCTGCTGCAACATTTAAATGTAGCTGTATGGCAAACAAGAGGGGACAAAAATCTTCACGATATTATTTATCTGCTGCTGAAAGATAAGAGGCGTTTCTCCCTTGTCTTTGTTTGTACTTTTATATATCTTCTTTTTCTTTTGGCTGTTTCCTCTTCAGGGCTCTGAGCAGTGCGTCATCCTCCATCTCTGTCCTCTGTGTCCTCTGTCCTCACTCCAACTACCCCCCTGTCCTCTCTAACTGCATCCATGTGTCTCCTCTTTGTCTTTTTCCTGGCAGCTGCATTTCTAACATCCTTCTACCAATATACTGTCCCTCCTCTGGACATGTCCAAACTACTGTCCCTCATCTGGACATGTCCAAACCACTGTCCCTCCTCTGGACA
>JARVLU010000489.1:25916838-25930014 GCA_031762415.1 Simpsonichthys santanae | reverse complement strand
ATACAGTATATATATATATATACTGTATATAGTAAATGTACATCCAATGATAATTTTCCGAGCGTTGCAATAAAATCCATCTAGTGGTTCATGTGATATTTTGCTAACAGACAGAGTTGGCAACATTTAAATAAATTTCTTGGCCATTCTGTATGAATACATGTTGTGGGCGACACAGGCAGTTACATGATCGCCCGCTGACATAAAAGTGAGCGATAACTGTGTGATTACTGAAGAGATGTTAAGTTCAAATATTTAGAAACAAATCAAGTTTGTAAACTTTACAACAGAGTCCATGTTTTGGGAATAAATTTATATTATTTAAAGATGCGTCAAGTGTTTGATTGGTGGTTTTATTTGTAAATGTCACAAATTGTGAAGATTTTTTAGACAAATTCAAATCAGATCCTAAACTTATCTCAAATTTAAACATCAGGAACTAAAATCAAACACGAACGTCAATTAAAAAGTTTTAAATAATCTGGTGTGGAGCTCAGATTTGACAGAGAAAGTAAAGTTCTTGGTGCAGACCACGAGCGTCTGCCCTTCAGGAGAATGTTCTGCTCCAGTCAAATCAGAACTACTGAAATCCTCGTCCTCTAACCTGTAAAAAGTTCACTACGAACCCACAACTATGACCGAAAATGTTCAGCTTTCTTCTTTTAAAACACAGAATTCAAATTACACATAAAATCCCTGAAGTTTGAAAACAGATTAAATGTTTTATTTGTTTACTTACTGTAAAAAAGGAGTCTTTGAGTTTTACATTCATCAAACTGATGACAAGTTTCTGTGAAACCATCTTCTGCTGCAGACGTGCTGTGGAAAGACTCAACTCCTTTTTATTTATTTATTATCTTGGTAAACTACACACTGAAAAAAAAAGCATTTAAATATATGTAAATGTAAAAACAATCCACTAAACATTGTCCAAGTTCTGCAGGATCTTTGCCTGAAATGTCTTTAGTTTTAATCATCAGAGTGAACCTGTTTGTCTGTTAGCAAAATATTGGACAAGTTGTTATGAAACTGCAGAGGCCGGCAAGCTTGTGCGAGTGCTGCTGACTTGACAGTTAACTACGACATCCTGAAATAATATCAACTGAAAAAAAAAAGAAGAAAAAAAGCTAAAACCTAGCTGGGGGGGGTGTCCTGGCTGAAAACCTCAGATTACAACATCTATGGAGGGTGTAATTTGACAAAATATAATAAATGCATACTTCATGACATAAATAAATGTAAATGTCAAATTAAATGAATAAATTTACCATTAAATAATGTATCATTTAATTATTTGTAATTAAATATATAAATCAGTTATTGAATACATAATTAATTAAATGTCCCATTAAATAAGTAAATGTACCTTTTTAAATAATGACCTTAAATAATTAAAAGTAATTTTCATTAAATTGTTCTTTTAAAAAATACATTTAATTATTTCACTGTGCATTTATTCATTTATTTCATGGGTCCAGTGTATGGAGGGTGGAATGTGACAAAATTAAATAAATAAATGTATCATGGCACATTCCACCTTACATAGAAATCACTCTGTTAACTATTTTATTTAGCTGATATCTGCAGCAAGACCTTTTTGTTATAAAATAAATAGATCCGTGTGTCAAAAGAAAAATATTGTTTTCGGCTTAAATCCTGCAGAAAAAAACTTGACATGCTGAAGCAGATTTTTCTGGTGATAGAAATACAGCACGGTCAAAACGTCAAACCCTCTTTCCTTGAACTGCTTCAGTTGCACACAGCTCTTATTTTGTAGGTTTTTTTGTTGTTGTTGGGCGGTCTGGGCAGATGTGACATCAAACTGTGATGAAGGTCAGAACTGGAGGAAGACAAAGGAGGATCCCATGTGGTTCATTTGTACAGAAAAGTTTCTCATGTGGGCCTGGACGCCGCTATGTAGGGCGGTGTGCAAACACTTGGGAGACACTCATCACCAACATGACTTGTGTGGTGCAGAAACAGGTAAAAATAGCAAAAATATATTTTCCATATATAGTTGTCTTATACACAGACAATATAAATGGTAAATTATGTACATGGAATTTATATATACTGTATACACCAATCAGCCACAGGCTTAAAACTAAACCAACGATTCAGATCTTAGGACAGGGAATTGTGTGGAAATGTTATGAACAATTAATATCTTAACTGTTTTGATAGCTTTTTGAACAGTCTCAGTTTTTAAAATACCGTAATTTCCGGTCTATAAGCCTCTACTTTTTTCCACAGGCTTTGAAACCTGCGGCTTATACAATGCTGCGGCAAATTTATGTTTTATTTATTATTATTTTTATTTTTTTGGACGGGCTAACGAGCTTCGTCACTCCTGGGCGCTCACATAGCTGCCCAATGCACATCTCTCTTGGCGGGGGGTCCTTGTGACTCAATGAGACTACCTGTATAAATAAAGGTTTAAAAAATCTGACCAATGAAATTACCGAACAAGTCACAGTTGAGCCAATAAAATGGGGAGGGGTGGAGAAAACAGGGAGGGCGTGAGGGGGGATTTAATGGAGGGCAAGAAAAATTGATTTACAGTAAGTACGATTTTAATTGCTCATAACTTTTCCATTGAACCCCACTTCTTAAGGATCTGCTCTATCCGTTTAATGTTGTCTGTTTGTGCAGAGTCCTGGAATATTTAGGGCGGGGTCTCCATAGATGGGCAGGAATTATCAGACACATCCCACAGGTGGTGTTGCCAGGACACAGTTCTGCATAAAGAGGCCACTGATGTTGCCATATACAGTCTGCAGCAACAATTAGCCAGTCGGTGCATGATAGAAGCATCATATTGTGAAAAGCATCCCGCTTCTCCCACCTCCTCCATCCTGCAGACGTCCTCTTTAAAGATGAACACTGGTCGTTGTGACGAACAAAACCCGACTCGTTGGACTCGATTCTTTGTTGCTCCACGACTCAGTCCGGCGCTGTTGGACGACGGCGTCCGGGATCAGACTTGTGGTCGGTCTGTGACTAAACGGTCCATGCTGTGATGTATCACTCCAACAGCCCGCACCACAGTTTTCTGTAGCGCAGCTTCTTTGCAGCGTAACTTTAAGTCCTCTTATGGATAGGTCACCCTCAGGTGCCTACACACCTGCACCACCACTTTAGCCTGACCTAACCACTGCAGGAAACAATCCCTCAGATCCTGGAGACTCATCAGAACTGACTTTTTAAAGCAGCCGCCGTTGTCACGAGACAACCAGCGTGCCCCTGCCTGTAGATCTGTGGCTGACCGGTGCATGCGCAGACTGACAGATACATTTTATAGGGTGCGCTAACTTAAAGTGCTAAGATACGTTTCGAACAGGCCGCAAGCACGAAGGTTTAATCTGACTAAAAGTTTCCCTCTGTTTAAAAATAAGACAAAAGGAGCCCTGCCCTGCAGAGCATCATCAAAAACGTCTGCGCTCGAACAAGTTCAGACTCTCCTGCTCGTCCAGGAAGTGAAATGCAAACGTGGAATGCTTCATGTTTTTGACAGGTTTTCTTATTTCAAAAGTGGTCGTCGTGAATCAGCCTCTGATCAACAGTCAGAACAGAAGCACCATTTTTCTGTTTCAAACATCCCCCTCCATTAAAATAAATCAACTCCTTTGGCTTCTGCTGCTTAGGATTTCCTGCTGAACCAGTCCGTGCGCCTCTCACGCCTCGTGGTCAGCTCATGTTGCTAAACTCAACCAGAATTCAAAAGGTTCATTAAAACCACAACAACTCGCAGCTGGACAGCAGCTTCTGGAGCTGGTGTTCCTACAGGCGGATCAGAACCTCCCAAATAAAACACGCTGCTTGATCAGTTATGACACAAGAACCGACTGATTCTCGCCCTAAATCCTGCCGGTCTCTCCGTTTTAAACAGACCTGACGTTCTGTTACATAACGAGGAGAGAGCAGATGTGCGTTGCCATGGCAATCATATCTTGCTGTTCTCCAGGTGGGAATCGATGTGCTTGATGAGGGCATCGTCAGGGTAACCGACGGGGAAAATCAGCTGGCAGAGAGGGCAGCTCCTCATGTCGTTGTCCTCCGTCTCCATCCAGAGCTGCAGGGTGACACAAACATCACACAGGAGCGATCAGCGTCTGAAGAAACCCCGTGGATCACTTTATTTGATCAAATAAATCAGTCTGAGGAGGGAAACCAAACTACATCATCATGTTTACCTCCACGACCAGCTTTCATCTTCAATTTAGAGAAATCACATGTTGCTGAACGTGTGCCAAAGTATTTGAAAATTGTTTTTTTTACAACATCTAAAGTTAATAATAGAACTGAAGCTCAAAACTAAAATTTGCTAACGATCAATAAAAGTTAAAATTAGCAAACCGTAGCTAAGTACAGTAACATTGCAGTTTTAAGCTAAAATCTGCTAAATTAGCTTCAAACAAAATTAGAAAAAAATTCAAAACCATAGCTGAAAACTAGAATGAACACAGTAGCTTAAAGCTAAAATTTGCAAAACCATTAAAAGCTAAAATGAATCAAACAGCAGCTTACAGCAAAAATATTCTTAAAAACTCAAATAATCAATACTTTAGCTATAAGCTAAAATAAGCAAAACTGTAGCTAGAGGCTAAAACTTCTATAACCATTGCTAAATTAACAAAACAATAGCTTAAAGCTAAATTTGCACAGTTGCAATTTAACAGCTAAATCAGTAATACTTTAAGCTAAAATCTGCTAACTTGTAGCTAACAGCTAAAATTAGCGATATCATTGCTAATCTCTTAGAATAGCAAAACAGTAACTTAAAGCTAAATTAGCAAAACCACAGCTAGATGCTAAAAGCTGTTGAACTGTAGCTAACAGATGAAATGAGCAAAATCTTTGCTAAACGCTAAGAATAGCAAAACAGTCACTTAATGCTAAATTAGCCAAACCATAGCTAAAAGCTAAAATTAGCTAAATGATTGAAAAAGCTATATTTTCAGTAGGTAGTAGCTAAAAAGAGCATAAAAGAACTAAACAGCACGTATGCTCTAGAAGAATTTAGAAAACAATGTTTTTTAAGGAAAAGATGAGATCGCTGTGTTTCTAAGGAGAAAAAATTGTAAATAACGTTAAATTATTGATAAAATGTCAAAGTTAAAACTACTAAAAGTCATAGCACACTGGTTTCAGTCGAGCTATATATAAATAGGTAAAATAATACTGTTGAAATAAATATAAAAAAACACTTAACACAGAATCAGGGTCAAAACTTCTGTTCAAACACTGATTTGACCCAGTTCAGTTTTTTTTTTTTTTTTTAAATAACTTTGGAAACGCAGAGGATCCTGAAAACCCGCTGTGCTCTTTAATTCTGAAAGTGAGAATACTGGGACGTGTTCGGCCTCGATCAGCTGAGCAGAGCCCACTCATCACTTGTGATGACACTTCATGTCTAGTTTTTGTGCAGTGATGATGCAAATTAATGAGTCCTAAAGAGCCCGACAAGTTTGCTTTAGAACAAAATGGTATTTTTGCCCAAGTCCAGCTGAAACCACACAGACTGGTTGTAAAACCATAGAGCTCTTGTGGGGGCAGAGGTCACCTTCAGACACAAGCACGCAGCCATCAGCACTTTAAAGAAATTGCTGCTGATGTTGCACCTCAGGACAGTTTCCAGGAGAGGTTCATCAGTGTTTCTTCTTTCTGATTTAAGCTTCACATCTCCGCTCCATCTCTGTTTGTCATGCACAGTCACAAATGTGACTTCTGTTCTTTTACAGAAAGACGTCAACGAGTATTTCTCCATTTGTCTCGTTATTCTTTTACAGGGACTACGAGACGATGGTGACATTAGTGCGGGGAGTGGAAAGAGAATTCAAAGGTCTGGTAAAACATCTCAGTGCCTGCATCTGCAGACAAACAGTGAAATGACAGAGACACAAGTCCAACACGTCTCTGCAACGTTTCTAATATTTAGATTAACTCACGTTGATTGAGGGCCAGGACTGAGCGTGCTCAGTTGATGTGTACCCCTGCGGAGGGTGGCAGCTGAGGTTATTAGGCCTCTGAGGGATGGGAAAGGCCGAGCAGGACGCAGGGCCCCTCATGACTCCACCGGCTCCTCCAGGAGAGAGCACGCCCAGCGTCCTCGGTGGGCTGATGGGGTGAGGACAGGCCCACTCCTCCTCGTCTTCAGAAGACTGCGGCGGCTGGGGAGCAGGCGTGGACGGGGGAGGTGGCTCAAAATGAAGGTGCGCCACCTCTGACAGCGGGAAAGGCATCTCTCTGGAGTGGCGCAGGGAGCTCTCCCCCAGGCTGCTGTCTCCTCCCACCCCACCCTTCAGGGGAGAAGATGAGCCTCGGTGCTGCAGTCCGCTGTGAGGGGAGTGTTGGGGCTGCTGCTTCGGGTAGCCCTCAACGTAGGGCCGGGGCTTGGGCAGTGTAGAGACCGGGTCCAAAGAGAAGCGAGGCGGGCACTGGTAAGCCGAAGGGTCGGTCACCTCAGAGTAACTGCGGCGGCCCTTGAAGCTGGCCCTCAGGTGCTGCGAGGCCGGCCGGTAGGAGTACGACGCAGGGCCGTCGATGACGTCCAGCAGGGGCGAGCGCCGGTGCATGTCGGGGGAGAGGCGCTGCAGGACCGGAGAGCGTCGCTGCTGGATCGGGGAGTGATGCGGAGGCGGCGGGACCGGAGAATGACGCTGTGAGATGGGCGAGTGGCGCTGGGAGACCGGGGAGTGGCGCTGGTGGTGGATGGGCGAGTGAAGCTGCACTGAAGGGACAGAGACAAAAAAACACGTAAAGCATGAGACAAAAACAGCGTCGGACGTTTTGTTTGAAAATGTTTTTACAATAAAGAGCCTGGGAACTTGGGGCGCTGAGGGTGCTACAACACCTCTTCATGAATTACAAGAATGTCAAATTAAAGAAATGTTTGAATAAATTAGTAGACAACTGTGTTAAACCAAATCTATTTTAATGATAATGATTTAACGACAGAAGTGCATTAAGGCGTTTATTCTACTGGACGGGACCCGGGTCGACGAGAATGACAGAATTATTTTTAACCATATTTTGTTAAGAAAAACTGTTTTGCTACAACCTGAGTCCCTCTTGTCTAATTTATCACCAGTCTTTTCAGACCTTAGAAGGTCGTCAGAGTCATTTCCACGAGAAGCACAAAATACAAAACTTGATTGAGGGAAAATATTTATTTTGTATTTTCATGAAAAAAAATCTGCCATAATTTTTTATTTGTTATGCTAACATATTCATCAATACCACAAAAAATTTATATTTTTTCTTTTCATTTTTCCCACAGTTAAGTTCTGTTTACATGGAGGGGGCGGGGCTTAAAACTTTGTGGGGAAGCTGGTCTAGTTTTGGCTTCAACTTCCAGCTTCCAGTCAGGTCTAAATATATGAAGTAAGAGAAACATTCAAAACTTTCTTCTTGTTACTTTTGACATTATCATTATCGCCACCTACTGGTGGGGGTAATTAATATTTAGGAGTATCCTTTTATATGAATGTTTGCTCTTTTTTTTTTTTCCGAACACAGGGAAAACATTTAGGAACGGCCTGAGTCATGATATTTTCTGCCAGATTTACATTTAATGTGCAAACATAATCAGTAAAATGTGTTCAGATTGATTTTGGAAAACAGAATCTGGTTTTACAGCTGATTTTAAGGGGCATTTTATTTAAAGAGCAATTTTCAAAACGCCCTTAGCGTTTTATAGTAAAAAACATACTTTCATGAACTTTTTAAGAGCATGAAAACCTGCGTGGGACAGTTGTGTAATATATACCGTACTTTCCACCGTACTTGTCGCACCACTGTGCATAAGTCGCATCAGTCCAAATATGTCTAATAAAGTGAAGAAAAAAACAAATCCATCGCTTCACCGTATAAGTCGCATCTATTATGCGTCACTGCTGGAAACGTGGGCCGAACCCAGAAACGTGGGCCGGTGTTGTGCCAAAAATAGATTGGTTGCCAAATGGTGGCTGCTGGAGCGCGCACGGGAGGACTTTAACAAGAATTTAACAAGATAAACACTTAAAAACAATAATTTGTTTTCTTGAAATTATAGCAAAGGTGTGTCTCAGTCTAACTTTTCCTTAGTAAATGCATTTTGACGGTCAAATCAGCTGCATTTAAAAAATCTATTTGCGGCTGCGGGAGCGCTCAGAGGGAGGACTTGATGTGCATTTCTTCGAAATTTAAGAAGATAAGCACCTAAGCAATTATTTGTTTGCTTGAATTTATAGTAAAGGTGTGTCTCAATTAAAGTTTTCCTTAATAAATGCACTTTAATGGTCAAATCAGGTGCATTTCTCATGGGCAGTGCGGCGAAATGCAGCTGATTTGACGTTTGCTCCAGTAGTTCCAGAGCAAGACGAAGGTGGTTTGGTATGGCAAGCCAAGTGTCTCATTAATAGCCACTTTTACCTATTAATGAGCCACGCGGCTTGCCGTATTAGTCGAGGGCCCTCTAGTGGCTGAAAATGGTACTGTTTGATATTTTCCATGTCAGAATGAGTGAAATGGCAGATCTCAGCCAAAAATTGGTTTATAAATATGGAGAAAATACTTATATTAGTTGCTTTGGTGTATAAGTCACAGGGCATGCTAATTTATGCCAAAAGGTGTGACTTATATGGCAAAAATATGGTATTCTCTGTAAAAGTAACCATTTCCATACAACACATTAAATATGCAAAGCTGTTAAAAAGGGTTATTCTTGTAATCAGATCCTCTTCTAGTTTTGCATAAACAAAACTTTACTTTTGATTCTAAATATCAGATTTGTTTTGGAGGAATTCAAACTAAGCAGGTTTCCAAGTGAAACCGTAACAACGTGTGTGATGAAGCCGACGGGCAGCTGGTGGACTTACATGTCCTGTGCTGGTGTTACTGACACACAAGTGGACGGTGACCACGTGCAGCACTCTGACGCCTTCACCTGCACAAAACACACAGTAATACAACATCGCTGAAATGAACACGTGCAAAAGATGAACAAGAACATGATTGAAGAGCCATGCCAGCAAGCCAAGGTCCCGCGTCGCTGAGGGCTTTGAATAGTGAATGTTGGCAGTTTATGAGGCAAGTGTTTTTCTCAAGATATTCAAGTGGGGAGGATTGTGGAGAAGTAGTTTTTTTATTGGGTCTGAGGCAGCACACTGACAAATACCTGCGAGCAAAGGCAGCAATTTTAAATACTACCAGTGCAATGCCAGAGCCAGAGGGTGGCCAATGGTGGCCTTGGCCCCCATTGATTAATCTTCCATCACCCCAGTCATTTGAGGAAACTGTATTTACAAGTAAAATTAAAACAAGAAAGCAGTTTCCTCAAATGATTGGGGAGATTATTTACATCCATCCACCTGCATCTATCTCAGAGACCATTGCATTCAGTTTTCATTCACAATTTGTTTAGTGTCCAAACTTTTTTGGAATCTGGTTTGCATCTTAAAAATATTGAGGTATTAATTTTGGTCCATATCGCTCAGCCCTACTGCGACACACAGTTCTATTAAAGCAAGAGAATAAACAGCTCACCTTTTTCCTGCTCAGAGAAGAAGGGTCATCATCGTTACCTGGAAAAACAACGACAGTTGGTCAACTGTTGCCAGCAACTTGTGTCTGGCAATTTTCTGGAGGGTTTCAACACACATTTCCTCACAAGCCCTCTCGTCTTGTTATCGGCTGTCCTCTCCGTCTTCTGCCGCCTCGACCTTCTAGCAGGTTTACTTCTGACAAAACAAGCAGAGACGTTTCAGCTCATCCAGGAACTCATGTTTTTATTAGCACGTTGAGCCGACTCACTTTAGACAGGCTTTTTGTTCCGGGTTTCTACAGCTGCAGCTTTCAGCTTCTGGTGGAGTCAGTCGCCTCCTCACAGGAACCTTAAATCAGAAGCACGTTCAGGTTCGGTCAGAAGTTCAACAGATAAATATAATACTGGACACCAGCAGGATCCAGACGGACCTGCACAAGGCGGAGGCTGCTGTCCAGGCTGTAAATGCTACTGAAGGGTCTTCTGTCCACAGGGCAGGAAGGAGACATCTGCAACCGAATCAATGAACACATGGTGGGTTACGTTCAAACAAACCAAACGTCTCTGACGAACAAGTAAACACAGCAAAATGTCTCCGAGCATGACCTCTGCCCAGGTGAGGAGACATCTGAGGCAGAAAACGTGGCAGCAGCTGTCGGGCATGGCAAGCTCGCCTGCAGCCGGGACGCCCAGACAAACAGGACACTTCTCAGCGTCCTCCGTGTCGGAGCCATCCGGAGGACCCTGACCACCTAAACGCAGAAAATCCACACGAGCAGCCTGTTAATCTGGTTTAATCAGGAAGAAGACAAACTACAATACACGTCAATAATTCCCTCACCGCTGCCTGCTCCGGTCATGTCGGGGCCCAGGGCGTCCTGACCACGACTAAAACACAGAGACAAACCAAACCGGGTTAGAAGAGTAGGATTAAGTAAAGTCAAATTTATTTCTAGAGCACAGTTAAAACAGATAAACTGTTATCAAGGTGCTTCACAAACAACAACAAAGAGATGTAACAAATAACAAAAACCGTAACACGCACTAATGGTAAAACTATGAAACTAACAGTAGTAAAAATATAACAAAAATGTATAAGAACAGCATTAAAATGAAAACAACAGGATACAATATTAAGCTCCTTGAACACACAGAAAGAAGCGAGCCAACACTAGATTATTACTTCAGGAACTGTCCCGCATGACACAAGAGACGGTTGGAAAGACTTTTGTAGCCGTTTGTGCAGAACAAGTAATCCAACTGTGTGGCTTTCAGGTGAAGCTGCATGAGAACACGAGGGCTAAACGTTGAAAGAGCTCAACCAGAACCTCTGGGAAAGCAATAAAAGCTGTTTTCAAAAAAAACAACCAATAAATAAAATAAATAACTCAGGATCCTGGAACGACACATGGTGTGAGAACTCGGGATTCGAACCTCCAACCTTCCGATCGGGGGTCGGCTGCCACTACCACTGTACCACAGCCGCCCTGTCAGACTCATGAATCTCTAACCAGAAGAATCACTGTGAAGCCACTTGATTGTTGACATGAGCTGCTGATCATTTCATGTTGCTGTGTTCATTAGTCCTCATCTGCTCACACAGACTCATGTTCTTGCTGCTGTTGTTTTGGCGCATAGTTTTTGTACCATTAGTGCTTAGTGCATTCTTAGTTCATGACTCAGATCTTACTGTTTTTCTTTACAATTTGTATTTTTGTTGGATGTAACTGGGACCCTGTGCACATACAGTAGTTTCATTCCACCTCAAGTACCACCTGTGATGTGAATGACAGTGAAAATCCTTGAATCATCTCTTTTGTTCTCAAAATGGCGGACGCTCGGTGTGGTTTGAGCTCTTTAGCACAACATTTTTCACGTTTTTAATTTAAAAAAAATCATTAAACAAGTTCTCAGTTTCTTTTTGTAGAGAAAAACAACTTTTTACACGAAGGCACATGTTTCAACCATGAACTTTGGAGCTTTGACAAGACGCAGGTTTCAGCCAGTTAGCTTAGCTCATAGCTTAGCTTCTCAGCTTAGCTGCTTTGAATGATCCAAAAATGTGATTTTGGACGGTTAAAATAGATTTTAAAGAGAAAAGAATAAACGATAAAGCCGATAAATGAAAATGAGGTTGGTCATTTTCATTTATCATGTGATTAATTGATTTATTGTTTATTGCGACAGGCCTATTACCATGTAAAAACCTATTCACACGGGATTAACAACACAGACAATCTCTAATTATTACAAATAGCATGTGGTCCCTATAGGTAAAACTAATCCTGTGTAAATAGGGCTTAAGAGTGTTACATTTTATTTAGCGTCATATTTATGAGATGCTGTATCAGTTATTTTAGGGACGAGTTCAACAGGAAGTACCAAAGGAAACTTTTCATTGAAGGATTCTTTTCAGTGCAATAAATAAAACGTTTCTAAACATCACGATTTCCAAGCAGTGTATAACACAGTGACCTGAAGCTGGAACCCATGACTGCATGACTACACGGATGTGAAGGCACCCGAGACAGATCGTCAAAGGAGGCTCGTCATGACGTGCACTGAACCCCACGACGCTGGTATGGATCTTGGTTCTGAACTGCTGTGGACGCCAGTGGTGCACCAACATCATACTGTGGTTCTGACGTCAGGTTGCCTCCAGGAGGAACCCTGAAGACAGCAGGTGCGTCTCCGAGAACCCGTTAGATCCTTCCATCTTTAATTTAAATGTGTGGGATCAGCTCGGATAAAAACTCTGACTGAGTCCTGATCTGCTGAATTTTAAAGACCAGTTCCAACAGATGTGGGTCAATTTGTAGCAGAAGACGATTGAAGATCTGCACCACTATATTTTGCACTAAATCACCTAGTAGGTCTGGGGGCGGGGGGCATTCTCTGAAATGGGCCCAGCAGCGTCTCCATTATCCAGTTGCTCTGACATTCATGTCACGATAAAGATGGATTTATAGTCAACGAGAAGCACACTTCTTGTGTCTCCCTGACGTGGTGATGAAGATTGTGTCTTTTTTATTTTATTTATTTTTTACTCTTTCCACTCGCCGACACCCCGTTGTGCGCATCGACCCATCAGAACTAGTTCCACCGCACTATGCGGCGAGCACTGTGGGACTGGTTAAAGCTTCATGGATGTGGTTAAATAAACCAGCTGCAGGACGCCGATTTCTAAGAGCGGCATACGCTGAGGAGCTGCTAGCCGAAGCTGTGAGGAAACACATCCAACCTTGCAGCTGTTGTGTTAAAAATCATGAAAAAAAAAAAAAAATCTAATAAAATGTATTAAGACTGTAGAAGAACTTGTGGAAGGAGATGTGACTATTTTGTGCAAGAAGGAGACAGCACGTTGAGCTGGCAACTCTAGATAACTGTTCTGACCAGGAGGGGGGGCTCTGTCAACAATGTCGTCATGCTTTAGGTAAAAATAATACAGGTAGTCCTCAGTTCCCGACCGCCTCGGTTCCCGTTTTTTCACGTTTACGACCACCAGCCCAGTGACGTCATCACACCCCACGTTGACTTTTTTATGCAGCATTTTATGTTTTTTGTTTTTTTTTTTTGTTTTGAGGGTATTGTGTTAGCTAACTGCTTGGAAATACAGCAAAATGGCGTTTTAAGTACGCTGTTGTTGTGTTACA
>JARVLU010000489.1:25877740-25898091 GCA_031762415.1 Simpsonichthys santanae | reverse complement strand
AGAAGTAAAAACAAACAATTAAGAATTTAAAAAACAGCCAGTTAAAAATTAAAAACAATTAAAACATAACAAGATTGTCAAAGAACTGCCTGAATAAAAAGGTTTTAAGATTAAAAGATTATTTGTTTGCTCAATATTATAGCAAAGATGTCTCTGTTGAACTTTTCCTTAATAAAATGCACTTTAATGGTCACATGAGCTGCATTTCACTGGGGCGGTGCAGATGATTTGACGGTTGCTCCAAGCAGCGAGCAGAATGAAGGTGGGGCAATGACAAGCTGATTGTGTCATTAACAGCTGGTGAAGATTCTCAGTCATCCAGGACATGGTAAATTCAAAAAAGTTCACGACAAAAACAATAAATTATAAAGTAAAATACAGTAAAATGAATGCAGTTGTTTTTGTCTTGAACTTTTTTGAATTTGGCATTATAGCTACGTTTACCTATTACGTGATACAACAGCGTGCCTTACTGCTGCTACTACTCTGCTGCCATCTAGTGGCTGAAAATGGTTCTGTTCTTTTTTTTTCAGTCCGAATGAATGAAAATGGTCATATCTCAGCCAAAAAATTGGTTTATAAATATGAGAAAAAATCCATAAATACGTTGCTTCAGCCTGTATGTCATAGGGCATGCAAATTATGCAAAAAACCGTGACTTATAGGCCAAAAAATACAGTAATTATACCATCCAGAAAATTTGTTTACTTTAGTGTATTTGATGCTATTGTGTTGGTTTGTGACCATTTGCTGAGCAGGAGTTTTGTGCTGCAGTTTCCTGTGGAAGACAAAACGTCCACGCTGACGAGAACTTCTCACATCTACAGAGCAAGACGTCTTCACTTCTCGGGGCGTGTGGATTTATACCACAATGACAGTTCCAGTGTTTTCCTTTGCAGCTCTTCTACACCAGAAGGTGCCAGCAGATCCACACCCGAGGACCGTTCGCTTGGCGAGCTACAAGGATTAAGGCAGTTGATGACTGCAAGCAGACACTGATGGTTGTCATCTTCCTGGCCTTTACCTTGCTCACAGTGTTTTGTAAAAGAACAGTCTTGTATCTCCTCTTCATAGCTTGACTCCTGTGATCCTCCTGAGCCTCGGACCTCCCTGATTGCCTCCGTGTGATCTCTCAAGCTGTTCCCTGCTTCCAACACTCGCCCAGCATTTCTCAGACTATTTGGACCCTTTTGGATTTAAACCCAAGCGACGACTCTGCCTGTCCGTAGGTTCCGGTCCAGGTCTGCAGATCCTGCACACTGTTCAGTATTGGTCACTTCTGTAAATAAACACTGTTAAACTTTCTCCTGGCCTTGGAAGTTGCTGTTCTTAGTCTCATACTATCTGGGTATAGAGCCAAACTTTACACATTAGACCTAAGACATTTGATTGCATGTTCAAAATGAATCAACTGATAAAAACTACATCATAATGTCAGACTTGCTTGTTATATACTCAGAGTGTGAAACTGTAAGAGTTATAAAAAGCCAAGCCTCTGACCATCTTGTCGAGATCCCTCTGGAGGTTGTTCTTCTCCATGTGAATCTTCTCGTAGGCCTGGATCACATCCTCCAGCTGCTCCTCCCTCTCTTTTCTCTTCTGAAGCTGAGGAGACAGCAGAGAGGAAGAAAAAAATCAAACACATAAGAGGCTTGACACATTTTCCCTCTCCTTTCAGTTTTCAAACTTTGCTGCAAAGAGAACGAAAGCCACAAAAACTTCTACTGTGAGAGTCATCAAATGCGTCGCTCAAATTTTGCAGCCGAGGAAAATTAGGACGCTGAAAATCCGAGACCTCAGCATGTGCAAACGCAGCAACTGCATGAAAAATAAGGATTTCTTGATATCTCGCTGACTTCTTGTGCTGAGACGGAGATCGCAACATGAAGCCGCACGGATCGGAGCGCGGTGGCGTGGGGACGCCAAACTGAGTGGAACGAGAACTTCAGAACAGTGGAGGGGACGAGCTTCTTATTAAAAACCACACGGTCACTTCAGACAACAGAAAGAGAGTGGGAGCTGCAGAAAACCAGCGAGATAAACAGTCTGCGTGGAAAAAGAGGTTTATCACTGCCGGGTTGTAGGACTGTGTCTATGGTAACATATGGCGGTAAAAAACTGGCACCAGTGCGTGGTCTGCTTTGTGAAAAAAGATGAGAAGGATGCTCCTGAGCTATATCTGTACTCTGAGAGCACAAAACAAGCTCATTTATATCTTGTTCTGACAATATTCACACTATGGTTTGAATATATGATTGTATTTTTAAATACTTTTTCATGACTTGCTACTAGCACTGAATTAAGATAATATAGATAATATGATCCACGGCTTTAAGCTCAGGATGGAGGGTTGAATCATTTTTCAATAATTGACACTTAAATCATTCTTATATTGAGACCACGTTGATTTGAATTGGACAAAAACAGGATAAAATGGGCCTATTTGTTTTGAACTGGAATGAAAAGCATTAAACCAGTTTCTGATTTATATTATTGAAATGTATTCTATTGGACTGATCCATATAAAAAATATTTTTAATGCCTTGAACTGAACTGCTCTCACTTTGAATACGTTGGATTATGACAGGAACATTTTAGACTGTGTTTAATTTTACCAACAACAAAAAAATCCTTTCATTTCCTTTAGATTACCTTTATTCATGAACAAATACAACTGAAATAAAATTATTTTAATGATAGGTTCCTACTGTGATAAAGGTGGTAATTGTGGAGTTAGATAACGAGGAGCGGCTGCAGTTAAAGTCTACATCCGTGCCTTTAAGGGAATCCCAGTTCTTACCCAAGGCCCGTTCATAGAGGGTATGATTGTTGCGTCAGTGCACGTGTTCAGATGATGGAAACTATAATCGTTGGGTCTGGTCCAGCCTTGAACAAAAATCACAAGCTGGAGTTCTGCACGGTGACTCCTGGTTTTGCACAGAGCTGAACCCATTAATCCCAGTTTAGGCTCTTTCAGCCATTTTACAGTTTGGTCTCACTCCAGACCGAAACAGTTTAAAAGTTCTTTCACAAGCACCTCAAATCAGGGGACGCCTTCGGGCCACCTCGGTGTTGTTTCTGTATGGTCAAAGATGGGGAGGGGGATTGATGCCAGTTCACACCTGATGCATCTTTTGGGCTGCAAAGCAACGTAGTAACAGAGGTGAAACGTGGACACGTGAAAAAGATAGTGCCACAATGATGGCATCTGGTCTGTGTGACCGCCTGGTTGAAGCATAAACACAAAAAGGTTTAATACGGAGGGAAGAATAACAATGACACACAGAAACTTTGTAATTAGTTTTAAAAATGGTTCACCAGAGAGAGAATCGTTAAACTGAGTTAATTCACCATGTTTTGAAAGTGAAACCAAGGAGAAGTCCGAGCACATTTAATGTGCACCACGTCAACCCAGCTGAGTTCTGCTCCACTCCTCTTTCTGTTCCACAACGATTGTTTTGTTTCTGAAACCATCTCCATCTGTGATTTCTGAACAGAAGCAAACAGACTGGGCTGTGCAGCCATTTCACAGAACTGTTTCATGAAAGAGCCCTTTGTTTCATACGACGGAGCTTTAGGGCCGCGCTAAGAAAACAAAAATTAAAAGCCATTAAATTACGAGAACAAAGTCGTAAGAGACTTTTTTTTTTTTTTTTACAGCTCTTGCTGTTTTTTTTTTTTTTCTCCCCACGATTCGGATCCACAACGCGACCTGTCAATCAATCCAGTAGGCGTGTCAGCAAATGACCAACCAGAAGCTAAATGCTCGTTACCTGCAGAGCTGCTGCAGCGCATCAGAGCATACCACCTTTACTGATAATAATCTGATGCTGATGTACTAACAGATTAACTATCTCCTTATCGTTAAACTAATATCAAAATATAACTTAACAAGATGCTCAACATTCTTCATTTGACCACAGTTAAAATGGTAAACCTGCTTTATGTGTTGGAGTTCAGATAATATTGTGACTCATTTAGCTTCGGATTGGTCATTTGCTGACACGCCTACTGGATTGATTGACAGGTCGCGTCGTGGATCTGAATCGTGGGGAAAAAAGAAACGAGAGCTGCAAAAAAAGTCTTGTACGACCTTTATTCTCATGATATTAACACTTTATTCGACTTTATTCTCGTAATTTTACAGCTTAATTTTTTTTTCTTAGTGTGGCCCTAAAGCTCCATCGTAGTTTCACAATGGTGGAATGACCGACCAAGTGCTAACTGTGCAGCAGCATTTATCTTCACCAAGGATCTCTGAAAAACACCTGAAGACCGAGTTGATTCTTGTGGTCGACCAGCGGAGGCACAAAGGACGCAGTCGCAGAGAGACAAACAAGTTCCGTACGGAGCAGCAGCATGGAGGCGCCAAGCATCGATTTAATTGGAAAAACACTGAAAAAAACACACAGAGGTCACTTCAGTAAATGAAAGTGGTGTGTGTGTGTGTGTCCTGCTCTATTAGTCTTGTTCCAACAGAGCATGCTCAGTGAGCTGTGGCACATTTCATCACTCTGAATGCCAGGTGTCAGAGCCCCTCCTCCTATAACCTTCAGAGCCCTCCACCAATCACCTCTGCTGCTCTCTCTGCTACAAACCATTTCCTCGCTCTGTAGCTCTTCTTAGCACGGCTGCTGCTGCCAGTTGTACCACAGCCTTCCTGTGTCGGTCGTGTCTCATTTCCCCGTTCTCTTGTTCACACGGTTGTAAAACTAACGGAGGTTCAGCTGAGACAAACGAGGTTATCAGCCCTTATCTACAATAAATAATAAATAAAGTGCTATGTGTTGTCATCATTGTATGTTTTCATATTATGGAGAAACTGGTTCTCTGCTTTTAACCCATTGCAGATGCACCCAGGTGGAGCAGTGGGTAGCTATGTAGGCGCCCAGGGAGCAATTGGGGATTGGATGCTTTGCTCAGAGACACCACATCATCATGGGAATGGCTGGGGATTGAACCTGGGGCTTTCGGGTCCTGGATCGGACACCCTGCCTCTGCCCCATCTCGGCCCCCTGCATCCCAAATTCAGAGAAAGTGATGTTGTGTAGAATGTAAATAAAACTTGAATTCAGTGGGTTTCAAATCTCATAAACTTGTTCATAAAAATCATATTGAATGTGAAAAAAAGGTAATTTTGAATTTTATGGCACAAATCTTAAAAAAAGTTGGGATACGTGCAACTAAAGGCTGCATTAGTGAACCGTACAAAAAAAGAAACAACTAATTAGAATACATGTGTCAAACTCAAGGCTTAGGGGCCGAATGTGGCCCTTGTTGACATCTTATCTGGCCCCCAAGATACGTGAGACATAAAATATTTCTATCTCTTGAATTTTTCCAGTAATCTTTGATTATGATGTTGAAAGCACAACAGAGAACATCAAATGAGACCAATCAAACTCTTGTTGAGGAACCTGTGACCAAGAAAAGATGTTGGGTATCCGACTTAAGTTAATGTAGATTCTGAAATTGGCCCTTAGTTTGAAAAAGGTAGTAATTTTGGCCCCTTTTGTAAGTGAGATTGACAGCCCTGAATTAGAATAGTCATCAGCAGGTCAGTAAGAGGACCAGGAGCAAAAAGAGCAGAGAGGCTATCAGAAGTAAAGATGGGCAGAGGTTCACCAGTCTGCATCAAAAACCAGTGAGTCGTCCACAGATAATAACATCAGATCTTAAGAATCTGCAGAAATTTCTGAGCTCAAAGGCTGAAAGTCAACATGGTCGTGACCTTCGGGCCCTCAGGGGCCACTGCATTAAAACCAGGCCTGGTTCTGTTCTGGGCTCAGGAACACCTCCACAGATCATTGTTCTGCGTTCCCGTTCAATGACACGCACCTGTTGTTTATAACTTGACCTTTTCTTTTGAATTTTTTGTCTTGTATTTGTTGCCTCTTGGCCAGGACTCCTTGAAAAAGAGTTTTTGTTTTTAATCTCAGTGGGTTCTGATCTTGGATGATGTTTCACAGTGAGAACACGGTTCTGCACCATCTTTGACCTGTGTTGCTGCCAAAAAATTTCAAAAATTACATATTTCTTCTTAAATAGTCCAATTTCTTAGTTTAAACACTTTAACATTTGGTTTATGAGATGTGTAAATCCTGGTATTTTGCTTTTATTTACATTTTCCCATGGTCTTTTTGGAATTAAATGTGTTAAAAAAAAAAAAAATCCCTGCAATGTTCTCGTTTAGCTTTAGCAACACATCCAGCAACGTCTCAGGTCTCGTTCTGGTTTTAATGCATCTTAAAAACAGCGTCAGCTCGCGTCACGCTGCTCCTCGGGCCAGTTCTCAAAAATAAACTGCTTGTTGAATTGCTTGGAAAGCAGCCATCATTAATTAAGTTTTGGATGTTAACTGGCCCAATTTAGAGTTTGTTAATTTAATTTCCATGAAAAAAAAAGGATTTTTACTCTTGTACATTTCAAAAGCTAATGTTTATCCAGTTATTTACGCATGTTACATAGATTTTTCACAGAATCGTAGCTGAGGTTACTGAATATTTACCTCGTGGGTGAGGACGTTGACCCTCTGGTGCAGGTTGCCATTTTCTGACTGCAGCAGCGCCGTGTCTTTGCTCTCGAAGGAGCAGTAGGAGTTGGTGTCTTCGCCAAACTCGCTGATCATCGGGAACTGGAGCAACGAGAAGGAACACGGTGGAAAAAGTTTTCTAAAGAGAAACAAGCTGCTTTCTTTCTGCAACGCTAAACCTTTTTCCTGTTCAAGGTTTGTATGTTAACAGAAAGGTACCAGTAAAAGCAATTTGTGAAGCTTTTGAGCAAACAAACAGAGCTTTGTTATTAAGACATCACTGTTATGACTAATCTCATAAAGCTGCAACACGACACAGAGAAGTCACTGAGAGAGTTAAACTGAAATAATGCGGCTGCATCTGAAACAACCGAACTACAGACGACAAAAAACACAAAAACATGTTGGTTCCAAGCTCATGTTGTCACCCTTTATGAAATTAGTTGTGTTGAAAATGTGTGATTTAAAGAAATATCCAGCTGGTTACAAATCCAAACTCTGGTTGTCAGCCGGACGCCATGATGGAAACATTCTGGTTATTTAATGGCTGTTTCGCCTAAATGAACACATTCAGACTGTCTGCACTAAGAGTCTCTCAGTTTCTGCCTGATGTCGCTGTTTTGCTGATGTAATGTCCGTTTGAGGAGAAAACAACCCTTTTCCATTTAGCGGAGCGTCTCTCTTTGCTCCGTTTAACAGTAAGTGGGGTAAACATGCAGCTTTCTTCCCTCAAGGGCTTCAGGAACTGCGGAGAGCAACTTGGCCTCAGACTGTGCAAGTGTGCAGGACGGAGGAGCAGAACTAACTGAGGAGGACAGTGATGAAATGAAAACACAAGATTACAACTAAAACTGTAAAAACACAAATCCTGACAACTTGAAAATATCTCGCTCTTTAAGTTGCCCCCTGTTCAGTTCTGCGAGGTCAATAAAACGCCCAGCAACAGGAAAAATAGTTACATTTGGAACTAGTAAAGCTTCAATCTTCTTGGTGTCCAAACATATTGATTGAAGAATAGTCATAAAAATATTTATTAATAATCAAAACACCAATAAATACAATAAATAAATAAACCCAGCTGGTTTGGGCAGCTCAACACACACCATACTTAAAATCGATTGGCTGCCAAATGGCGGCTGCGGGAGTGTGCACGAGAGGACTTTTAACAAGAATTTAATAAGAGCAACACTTAAAATTAATTATTTGTTTGCTTGAAATGATTGTAAAGGTGTGTCTCAGTCTAACTTTTCCTTAATAAATGCACTTTGACAGTAAAAACAACTGCATTTCGCCTGAGCGCCGCAGCAAAATGAAGCTGATTTGACGTTTAGGAGTTCCAGAGCGAGACGAAGGTGGTTTGGTATGGCAAGCCAAGTGTTTCATTAAAACCCACTTTTACCTATTAATGAGACACTTGGCTTGCCATATCAGTCGAGGGACCTCTAGTGGCTGAAAATGGTAGTGTTCAATATTTTCCATGTCAGGATGAATGAAATTGTCAGATCTCAGCCAAAAATTGAGTTATAAATATGGGAAAATAGACATAAATACGTCGCTTCACTGTGTAAGTCACAGGCATGCTAATTTATGCAAAAAATTGAGACGTATACAGCAAACGTTAATGACGGGAGGCAGGTTGAAATGTAAAAACAAGGTGTTGCACTAACATCGTCACAGGTGTGACAACTTCTTCTCCAACATCTGCGGCTGTTTTACCAAAACTAACATCTGTCTCTGCAGGAATCCCCTGAACAAACCGGCGTTTGGCAGCCTGAAGCCTTAGGAAACAGCCGCTCACACAAACCAAGCAACCGAGGTCTCTGAAGAGACCGGAAACCTCCTGGTTCTGATGAAATAAACACCGCGTTTGAGCAGAAACGTCGTTCTCGTTTCAGCTTTGGTCCTCCTGAGAGTTTGAAGAACAGCGGCGTCTTTGACCTCTTTTTGTCTTTTCTTTCATTTTTGTTTTGATGCTGTTCTCATCTCGTCTGCGTACACCACAGCTTCAGAGTCCTCAAGTATCTAACAGTTAGAAGAAGGAACGGATCATTATAGGGATGCTCTGAAACCCCAAGAATAAGAAGAACAAAGACTAATGATGGAGCGAACATCCAGGGGTGTATTTCTCTTTTCCTCTAATCCTCCTTTGTTCTTAATTTCAACAATTCATCTCTTTCCTCCTCTACACGTCATTATCTCCCTTTACTCCCTCGATTCATCCTCCCCCTGTTGGCTGCCAGTCCGTTCCTCTGCCCGTGTGGCGCTTTGTTACAACCTAATTTCCCATTTCCCTTGTTTTCGTCCTCCCACTTAACCCATTTACCTTTTTGTTCCCCAGAAATTCATCTAAAAGGTGGATTTCTTCTTCAACCCGTCGACTCATCTAATCGAAAAGCTCTAAAATACCAACATTTATGGACAAGTAGCTTGTGATCTTAGGATTTTTGTGCACTCAGAAAATAAATAAGAATGGCTGCTCATGTAATTTTACAATTAGAAGAGCTAAGATCTTGGATTAGTTGTGAATCAGACTTGAATGCCTCCTTCTTGAGGAGCTTTCATGTCCACCCCAGCTTTTACTCCTCATAGTGTCTGGATTAATCATCTTCTGCCTGAAAACGTCGGCAGGATTCACATTTCCACACACACCAGACAGGAAGCCCAACAATAAATCCACGCTGCCAAAATCAAATGAGAAGAAACTGCTGCTGTAACTGCAGATTGATTTAATTAACGTATTGCCTAATGTGAAACTGATGGAACTGATTGTAAAAAAAAATAATAATAAAAGATTATTTGACTCATTTTTCATTAAAATGCGTGGATTGCTTTGTCATTTATCAACCTGCTCCAGATGGTTTGTTACATAAAACCATGGAAGAAGCCTTTGTTGGAAACTGTTAAAAAGAAGAAAAAAAAAAACACACTTTCAAGAAGTACTTGGCAGGAGAACGGATGAACAGAACTGACTAACCGAGAGGAGCCAGTTAGTCGAATCAACCCAGCCAGGAAAGAAAGGAAAACTCCAATTTAGTCCTAACATTCTTTGAAGGAATGTAGTGGTCGGAGGATTCGGACTGGCAACCTCCTGATCTTGCGCTCTCTGACCTCTGTGCCACACAACATTTTGATAAAATAGTTTTGAAATGAAGTAAAACTTTCATTAAAGGAATTATTTCCATGCTTGAAGCCACTGTTTTTGGGGGAGTCCAAAAGTAGGCGGGGTCAGATGTGTCACCCCATTATAGCAGTCGGGACCTGGCTTGGCAAAAATACCCGTTTTTAAATTGTTTAGCAGTGTTAATTAATTAAGGGGGGAGTGGTGGCACAGAGGCTGGAGAGAGTGGGCCTATGATCGGAAGGTCGACGGTTCGACTCCCTGGACCGACAACATTGAAATGTGGATGGGAAATGTGAAAAACCCACACCTGCCTTCACCCTCATTTGCCCCACTCTGGGCCCTTGAGCAAGGCTCTTAACCCCCACCATCTGCTCAATTAGGCACCCTTGATGACAGTTATCTGCTCCAGACAGAGGGCTATGGTGGCTCGGTGGTCTATGGTTGGTCAGGAAGGACATCCGGTGTAAAAACAATCACCAAGTCTTCGTGAAAGTTAGTTCACTGTGGCGACCCCTGAAGGAGGAGCAGCCAAAAGAAAAGATTATTTTAAGGAATGCCTATCGCCCGCTGCCTCTCATGACGGAGTTTTAGATCGTCTTGTGCTGCAGCCATTTTAAGTCAGGCCTTGAACATAATAGTTTTTTGCATTCCCGCATGTCGTCACGCTCAGAGTATGTGTTGTGAATGACTCGCACCAAATTCTAGCTCAGTATGTTTAAAATGGACAGTTAAAGGTAATTTTGTGTCGGCTAATTTTGATTAGCTCTGGCGGACATCTTGAATTGTGTTGACTCGCTAAAACAATTAATATCAGTTAGTAAAGACGATGAACAGAATACAGGTAGTCCTCGTGTTACGTCACCCCTGGCTTATGGCATTTTGGACTTACGGCCGCCTCCCCAGTGACGTCATCACACCTCACGTTGACTTCTTAATGCAGCATTTTGTGTTTTTTTAATTTTTTTGAGGGTATTGTGTTAGCTAACTGCTTGGAAATACAGCAAAACGGCATTTTAAGTACGCTGTTGTTGTGTACGTACATTGAAAAAACGTGTTTAAAACGCCGTTTACCGTGTATTTTCCGACTTACGGCAAAAATCCGGACTTACGGCTGCCACGTGGGATGAGCTCCAGTTTACGTTCAAATCGGGTTACGTTCAATGCATAGGAACGGAACTCGAACGTAAACCGAGGACTACCTGTATCCACTGATTAATTTCTAAGAATCTTGATAAAAACTGACAAGTGACTGATTAGATATTTAGCTTAGACAAGCTTCTGCTACCTTTTAATATTATCTCTGCTTTTGCTGCTTTTATATTTTAGCTGGCCGTTTTTCACTTTAGGTGGAATTTCGCTACTTTTAGCATGTATCCAACACTTTTCCATTCAGTTTGGCTTTAAGCTAGTTTGATTTTTTTTTATTTTTTTTTTAACCACACATTTTCAGCTTCTTTAGTAGATTGCACTAATGCCATCGAGCACTTGGCGTTGAGTTTTAAATAAGTTCACCTTAATCTCGTAGATCTTCAGCTTCCTCTTGATGCTGGTGTTTTCCCGCTCCAGGCTCACCAGTCTGGTTTTGATTTCCTGGTAGGCGGAGATGAGGGCGAAGTGCGAGCCAGAGTAGACGTCGTCGGCGGGAAGTGGCGAGGCCCTCCACACCATGCTGCCGCAGCCATCCTCCTTCAGGCCCCCGGCGTCACCGCCTCCTCCCAACAGCCCCAGCTCCCCGCCACCGAAAAGAGACTGCATCGCTCAGAGCCTCAACCTGGAAGCAGACAGAGACGGTTCATGAATTATTAAATCGCCAGATTATTTCCATTCAGTTAAACGTGCCACCCGAAAATAACTGAGTTCCAAAAAGCGCTGCCTGTCCTGAAAACATCTGTCAGCCACTCAGACAAATGAACAAAAACATCTGATGAACAGTGAAATATTCAAAAGTAAAGAACTTGCAGGAAGGGTCATTGTCATTCTTTAGGATATAAAAGATACTAAAGTCCTTTTAACCACAAAGTCACCATCAGAAAAGAGTTCTGATCCTAGTTTAAAATTTAAAATCTAATTTATTGTGTCTTTCAAAACTTGTCCACACCTTGAGATAAATCTAGAGACAAAACCAGAAGTCGGAAAATGAAGCCAAGAAGGATGGGCGCCCCCTGGTGGCTGGCTGCAGTACAGTTGTAAAAGCCCCGCCCCCTCCATGTAAACTAATTGGACATTTTCTTGACCAAAAAAAAAAAAAAACAATACTCTTCAGATATTTACTTTTTTTAGCTTGTGATTTTTCTTTACACAGTTCTTCACTGTTATTTGCAGTTTTTCAACTACATTTAGTTTCAATTAGTTTTTCAGTTTTTAAAAATGTGTCCAGTTTGATTAACATGGCAGGAGGGTGGGACTGTGGATTTAAAAAAAATCAACATGGCAGCTCTGGCTTCAGTTCTGAACAACAGAATACACTTCAACTTTATGAGTGTCGATGGATCAAAGGCTGCACAAAGATGCAACGTTGCACTGATTTGCAAACCAAGAAAAATAAAGAGGTACGTTAATTTACATCATTAAAAGAGAGAACAAATAAAGATCCTTGAAGGAATGCAAACACAAAAATGGCTTCAGCTGAGTTACTTTTAAAGATTTTGAGGTAAAATTAGGTGTGGTAGTAACTGAGAGCCATCCCAAACATATTCAGTGCTTTGGCTGTAAAGCAAAAAATACATTAAAACTCTAGTATGTAAGAAAATGCTACTTTTTGTTAAGTAAATTAGGGTTAGGGTTAGTATTTTGATTTGCAATCAACTTCAAACTATTAGTTATATTTTATTACATAAAGCTTTATAATTTCTCAAATCTAGGCTTTTTTTTCTGAGGAATTGAAACTCAAGGTAATAAATGTTTATCATGTGTGAAATATTTACGGAAATGTAAACAATTTCGACTGAAGAATCCTAATTTAGCTTGAGCCTTTTACACTAATCCTTGATTTGTGGGCACAGCAGGCCTGATGTGTTAATCAGAATGTGACATGAATGAGAGTTTGGTTGGTGCTCTTGTTCCATTTCACAGTTTTTAAAAAAACATGAGCTCCAACTGCTCCGTGATGAATGAGCCGGCGTCGCAGCCGACCAGCGTTCCCTCGCCGTCGCCCCCAAAGAATTCGGGCGGCGCTGTCAAGAGAAGATAAATGGTACCTGTGATGTCACTATCTTTTTTTCTAAATCCAGCCACGGCGGGGACATGCGCACACGGTTCATACTTGAAGTGGTGAAGGGGCAGCGAGGGCTCACAGATACTGATGGAGTTGAACAACAGCAGGCTGATTTGATGCCGTCCTGACTCCCAGCGCTGCCTCGTGAGTCAGCGATTGCCTACTGAGCTATTTTCATCTGCTCTCTTCCTCCACTGAGCTATTTCTCTTCCATTTCGAGAGTGAGGGGAGCAGAGCCTCAGCCAATCTGCAGCTCTGTTCTGAGCCGGTCCAGGAGGATGATCCAACATCACTCCCACCAGCACAAATGCACTCACACAAACATACGTCTGCGCACACAAAGCCAAAACACACAAAGGAACGCTGACTGAATTACAAGTGCAGACAAAAACGCACATTTGATGGAAACTACATCACAGCTCCCTGTTTAAAATGGAATATATTAAGCTCATGTCACAGTATCGACATAACCCTACTGCTGGTAACATTTCCTGCACAACACAAAGTATTAAATATCAAAGGCAGTCATTTACTTCCTGCCTCCATACGATCTAGTGCTGCAGATCAAATGTATTGACTGATTATCATCAGTGTGAGCGCCTCTGTAAAAATCAGGAGGTTTTGCTGCTCTGGAGCTTACAGGTATTTGTTGCCAAGATGTAAAGACATCAGCAGCAACCTTAGAGGAACAACTGTTGCTGCACCTTAAAACTGGAAAGGGTCAAAGGTCACTTCCAAACTGCAGGGAGTCCTTTGTTCTGCAGCGAGAAAGATTGTTCACAAGTGGAAAACCTTCAGGAGAGCGGCCAGTCATCCCAGGAGCGGACGTCCCAGCCAAGAGAACTGAGCTCCATCTAATGTTCTTCAGACCTCAGGTAGAAGGTTATATGTTAAAAAGGTCATGACAGATTGATAAGTAAAAAGACTGAACAAGTATGACTTGTTGAGAAAGTAGAGGGGGTGCAGGATGTAGTGCATTCTCGCTTGGATTTGAAAAGTTTAATGTAACGAACCACAAAACATCTACTGGACAGACGACATAGCTGATGTCTTTGTCTTCTGCTTATTTGAGTCATGGAGACATCACTCTAAGCAAAGAAGTCCAAGGTGGACTCTCCCTAGCCACTTCCGCCCAGTCGTCAGGAGGGAAGCATCCAGGAGGCATCTTAACCAGATGTTCAAACCACCTCAGCTGACTCCTTTCAATGTACAGGAGCAGTGGTTCTGCTCTGTGCCCCTTCCAGATGGTCCACGCTCTTCAACCTGTGCTTAAGGCTGAGCCCGGACACCCACAGAGAAAACATTTTGGCTGACTGTCTTTGTGATCTCGTTCTTTTGGTCACTAACGACAGCTCATGATGACCACAGATGGGGGTTGGAATATAGATCAACCAGTAAATCAAGAACTTTGCCTTCTGCTCCCTCTTCACCACAAGCGATCAACTGATTGCCCGTCCCTGTCAATCTCCCGCTCCCTCTTTCCCACACTCATGGACAAGACCCCAAGATATTGAGACGTCTCCATTTGAGGCAAAACCTCGCCTCAGACCCTGAGTGGGTGGGTAGTCCACCACTTTCTGGAGGTGGACCATGCCCTCTGATTTGGAGATGCTGATTCTTAGGAAGGAGTTTAAACAGGTTTACCCATAATGCACTGCATAATTTTTTGAGGGAACCAAATGCAACAAATCAGCACAAACACTATATAGCAAAGTCAAGCATGATGGCGGAGGGCTCATGGTTTGGGCACCTTGCAGTCATTGAGTCAACCATGAATCCTTCTACCAAAAGGTTCTGGAGTCAAACCTGAGATGGTCTGTCAAACATCTGAAGCTTGGATCAAACAGCACAGTGATCCCAAACACAGCCACTAATCTACAACAGAACGGTCAAAAGAAGAAAAGAATCAAGACAACTGGCCGGTCAAGATCCAGACCTGAAATACTGTGGTGGGACCTTCAGAGATCTGAGCAGAAACCTTGAATAACTGAAGACAGAGGAGTGGGCCATGATTCCTCAACATCCTCATGAAAGACTAAGTCTTACAGGAAACCATCACTGAGAGTCATCACTTCTTCCAGCAGCTGGATCAGCTGTTTGTTCAGTGACGTCGACGAATCGTTCCTGTTTTTTTAGTCTTGAGTTTTGACTTCGGTCACTTTAGAACCTGGTATGGACCAGATCAGGGTCCTGATACGTAAACTGATCTAAAAGACAATGTTCAGTTTGATGTCTAGTGCATTTGGCTTTGCCTTTTAGCCCAAATTAGAAAACTAATTGGGACAACGCTTGACTTTAGCTTCAGGCACAAACTGTATGTGTAGGACACTGCAGCGTATAAAAGGTCAACTCTTTAACCTAAAATGTCCCTCATTGAGTTTCCTCTTCCATCCACTGTCCCAGTCTATCTCCTGGACCCTCAGGTTCACTCCCTGCAACGCTCAGAGTTCCTCCGGGTCAACGAAAAACTGGATGCAACTCTCTGTTCATTACAAAGCTTATCTGCAGAGGTTGATCCCATGTGATCCACTGTTCCTCTGAGACTGCCTCTCTGCATTTTCGTTCTCTTTTTATCTCCCTCTCCAAGGACCAAAGCCCCTGCTCCCCCTCCCTCGGTGTCATTGTGAGTGGAAATGAAAAGGCCACAGTGTGCCGCTTTTGTTTAGTGGCACCTGGAAAATCTGAGGCAGCCACAAACTGAGTGGGGAACTGAGCCTTCGTAAGGTTTCAATGATGTCCCCCCCCCCGTGGTCACTTCTGTGTAAAGTTAAGAATAGCTGGAACAAGTTACTGACCTTTTCCTCTTGCGAGGCTCGAAGTTAATGCGTCACACACAAACAAAAAGACAACCACGGTTTATTAACAGAAAGGTTGATGTCATTTAGTCGTATCCAGTGACCCCTCACCTGTCGCGGGGGTTGCGTTCCAGAGGCTCCTGCAGTACTGTACGTAAAAATCCACAAAGTAGCAGCATTAAGGCTTTAAAACCCCTTCCCACACTCCTACAAACCTTTCCCACTCTCTCATGAACACTCCATGTGCTCTTCAACACTTTGGCGATGATGACGATGAGATGAATGTACAGTACTGCACAGCATGTACATTAAACACAATAAATAAATAAAAAAACCACGATACAGTGAAGCCACAATAAATGAACCGCAGTACAGTGAAGGACGACTGTATTTTAAAACCAGATCATTAAATTATTTTATTTGCTGATGACGCTTAAAGCTTTCTTACTGGTATAACATATTTTTCTGCTGAACACGTCGCACCGCCCTATAAGTCGAATCAGTACAAATATGTTTAATAAAGCGGAAAAATCCATAAATATGTTGCTTCGCCATATAAATCGCATCTATTATGTGTCACTGCTGACAACCCGGAAATATGAGCCGATGTTGTGCCAAAAATCTATTTGCTGCCAAATGGCAACCGCGGGGACGTGCACAAGAGGATTTTAACAAGAATTTAACATGATTAACACTTTAAAATAATTATTTGTTTGCTCGAAATTATAGAAAAGGTGTGTTTCGGTTTAACTTTTCCTTAATTATGCACTTTAATGTTCAAATTAGCTGCATTATTATAACCGGGGGCAACCTGCTCGCTGAGAGGCGGCAGCTCAACCAACTGTGCCACCGTGCGGCCTCCTTTCAGCTTCTTTCTATTAAATTAATGTTTCTCTGCTTTTTATCAACTTTGTAGGTATTTTTCTGCTACTTTGAGTCATTTTCTGCACGTCTTTTTGCTAATTTCTACCTTTTGTGATTGTTTCTAATAATGTCAACCTTCTTTTCTGCTTCAGCTACTTTTTCCTGCTCATTTCAGTTAATTTTATAGATTTTTATTTTTTGTAATCTACTCAGCCTCTCTTTGCCCATTTAAGCTGATTCTGCTCATTTTTTCCACATTTCTGCTCTATTCAGCTTTTTCTCCACATTTCAGCCATTTTTCTGCTTTTCACTTTTATTTACCTGCTTTAAGCAAACGTGAGCTGTTCAGATTCAGCTCGCATCGACAGTTCAGAGACAAAACATTTTCAGCTCAGTTTTAACGTCAGCAGCTTTCAGCAAAAAAAAATAAATAAAATAACATTCAGCAATAAGCATTTTCACAGGAAATGACATTTCTCTTTTATCTTGTATTCCTCCTGTCTTAGCTTCTTTTTTAAAATAAAGTTTAGCTCCCAGACTTCACATTACTTTTCAAAGAAATCTAGTTTAGGCATTATACACTAATATTACAATTAAAACACCAAGAATGGTGTAACTTGCACATCATACTGAAACTGCTGCATAGCTTCTGTACTAACAGGCTAAAAAGCAAATTAAAATGTGAAAACAAGAATACTTGCTAAACATCAACTTGCATGTGATGTTGCGCAACGGTTAGCCCAATGGCATTAGCATTCAGCTTCATCTTCGCTCTTATAATCTCATTACTTTGAGTTTATCTGAACCAGGCCTACATGCTGTAAAATGACTGATGACAGTAATGAGGGAACATTTAGACCATGCGTTTGAATACAAAGCACCGCTAATATTCACAAGACGGCCACTAATTGGACCACAGCGTTAAGCAGTCATCCATCAGACGTTTTTTAAATTGATCTCCATCGTGGCTTTGAGAATATTCATTTTTCTCCGTGTGTCATTATTTTCCAACCGAGCGCCTCATAAAACTCAAACCACCAACAAATATTGTGTTAGCATCGCTGCTCGTCGTGCTCGGGAGCGAACGCCAATAAAACATTTATGAAAAGAGAAACAGGTATGACTATCAAAATAATATAAATCGCTTGGACAATTACAGATGCCTGAAACAACTAAGTTTGCCAAGATTTTTGTATTTATTATTTATCCACCTGCAGCTTCTGAACAAAAGGACCATATAAGAGTTAAGGCAGACAACTCATAACCTATAATCCATCTAATCATCGTCATCTGACATGAATTAAAATCAAATCAATAAAAATGTGAAGCTCTCTGGCATCAAGCGAGAACTCTGCATCGTATCACAGTTTATGACTTTAAAATCGTATCGGAGCCAAAACCTGTTTAATATTCTGCACGACAGCTGAATAACTGCAAATGCTCCACGGGGGACCCTGCACGGAATTAAAGAAATAAGAAGGAGCCTCATCCATTTATAAACATTAATAACACAGTCATGAGCCAGAACCGGTCCTTTCTGTTCAGTAAATCCTGCAAGTTGTATTTTTTGAAGTCTTCAGAGGATTCATTTGTTTCCTGTTACTTTACTAACGATGCGCTGCAGTAAATAAAACAGGAAAATGAATTTATCAGATATACCCCGTCTAATACGTGGGACAAAGCTCTTTAAAATGTTTATTTATTTATTTATTCATTCATTCATTTCATTTCAGTTAAAACAAAACTTATTCCATACAATTAAAATAAAATGAAGGGCAGCAGAAGAACAAATTCTTATAATTTCTGCCCCTTCTAAACAATATCAATTCAAAACATTCTATTCAAACAATACATAACACAACCAACCACAAAACTATTCATAATTCCATACCATTGTCCAACTTAAATATATTTCATCAATACATTCTTAATCTTTTTTTAATACAACTAATGAATTCTCCATTTTTTATATCATTAACCAAACCATTCCATAAACTAATTCCCTTAATTGAAGTAGATCTACCTTTAAAACTTGTTCCATATTTTGTCTTTACAAAAATATATGTTCCCTTTAAATTATAACAACTACAGTATTCCTTTTAACAAAATACACTTGAATGTTCGATGGTAAATTTTGGTTCTGAGCCTTGTACACAAATAATAGAATAATATGTTCAAATCATTAATTGAGCCAAAATCTTTTAATGCTTCATCTCAAGCAAACAGACTTTTAGTTTGTTGACATCATGATTAGTATATTTTGTACATATAGCGCAGTGTGGACTGACCGAGAGACACGTTCACGTGAAAGTTAATTTAATCTACAGTGCAGGTGGATCTGTAAAGTAATGGAGGACAAGTGTCCCAGTATCATGAGCAGTACTTTGTATAATGTCCAAGATGAATTTCTTCATTTGTTTTTCAGGCCTGGAGCGGAGTGTGAAGGATCTGAGGTGGACGCTGAACCAGTTGGAGTGGCAGGATGGAGCTCAGCTGCTTCTCCAGTTTCTCAGCCATTGTTCTCTGGTTCAGTTCTCCATAGCTATGTTGTATCTGCTGATCATCCTGTGATCACCCCTCCCAGCACCCCCCGTTCTCTTTAAGTCACTCCAGTCCAGCTTTTTATCATGATCCTAGTCCTGGTTAGGTGATTTCACCTCTTGTATTATTATTATTTTTTTTTTTTTTGCTTTATCAGAATTTTTATTTTATTAATAAACACCATTTTTTCCACTCAGACTGTATTTTGGGTTCAATTAAACACCACCATATGACAATTGTCAAACTTTTTTAATGTTATTTCATCCCTAAACCCCTCGTGTGCCCTTTTTATACCCCTTCTCTCCTTTCATACGCCACATGTTCTCCTTTGCCTCCTCTCTGTCTGGCAGAGTTCAGCTCCTCTCAGTTTCGCCCTGCGACCCCTGCAGTCTGGACGTTTGGCACCTCTGACTGTGACAGGAAGTCTGTGAAGGGTGAGTCCGGGGCAGAGAAGCGGCGTCTCCTCTCTTCTCCATGCTGAGTCGCCAAATGCTCCCATAACTCATAGTTTGAGTCCAGAGCACCTGTTTCCTCTGGCTGTTCCAGCAAACAAGGCCAGAGCTGGATGATGCAGCACACACTGGGAACCCATTACCAAGCCAGCAGGTAGATTTGTGTGTTTATGGATGCAGGCATGGAAACGAGCACGTGAATGAGTGTTGAATTGGTTTTTATGTGTGTCAGTACAAGGACAAACGGCAGCACCGCCTGACTCTAACCTTGGGTCTGAAACTATGTTATGACCTCATTAAAAACCCTCATTACAGGCTGAATGTGGGCCAAGTTTCTACTGGAGTCTGAATTTCACCTGTAGTTGTGGGAAAAAAGCCAGTTATGAGGTTCAAATCCTAAAAATCAAAGATGGCAACATTTTGATTATGGTGCGCCAAAACCATTTGATAAAAGAGTCGCGGGGCTTCAAGTTGAGTTGAGGGTTAAAAAGCTTTTCTGGGCAGGTTTAAAGATTTTTACTGTTGTAAATAGAAAATAATGCAGTCTTTATTAGTTACCAGGCTCAGTGTGATAGTTTGTGACATATTTACAAAAGTTAATTAGTTTTACGCTTAAAAGGGAGAAAAAGGCAACCACTAAGAGAACTGATTTACCGTACTTTCCGTCGTATAAGTCGCATCAGATTGGCTGCCAAATGGTGGTCGCGGGGGCGTGCACAAGAGGACTTTAACAAGAATTTAACAAGATTAGCACTTAAAAACAATTATTTGTTTGCTTGAAATTATAGTAAAGGTGTGTCTCAGTCTAACTTTTCCTTAATAAATTCACTTT
>JARVLU010000489.1:25837793-25877576 GCA_031762415.1 Simpsonichthys santanae | reverse complement strand
TAAAAACAATTATTTGTTTGCTTGAAATTATAGTAAAGGTGTGTCTCAGTCTAACTTTTCCTTAATAAATTCACTTTATGGTCAATTCAGCTGTATTTTGCCTGGGCGGTGAAATGAAGCTGATTTAACGCTTGGTCCAAAAGTTCTGGAGCGAGACAAAGGTGGCTTTGTATGGCAAGCCAAGTGTCTCATTAATAGTCTTTTACCTATTAGTGAGACACTTTGCTTACCATGTTAGTAGTGGGCCCTCTATTGGTTGAAAATGGTAGTGTTCATTATTTTCCATGTCAGAATGAATGAAATTGTCAGATCTCAGCCCAAATTGGGTTGTAAATATGACAAAAAAAAAACAACAAATAAATACGTTGCTTCTCCATTTAAGCTGTAGGCATGCTAATTTATGCAAAAAGGTGTGACTTATATGGTGAAAATTATAGTATAGTGCATTTTATTTTTTCAGTAGTGCATAGTTTGTAGCATGCTTGAACAAAATAAGCCCTAAATGTTTAGTAAATTTATTTTTTACAACTTCTTTCTGCTCTAATGTGCAACCACAAACAGTTTTTTCCTCCCTAACTTTCTCCTGTTGGAGCAAAAGCAGCTTGCACATCTGCCAAACAAAACTTTTGCCATTTTTGTCTCTTTGTGCTTTTTTGTTTGCAGAAGAACTGTGTACCCACTTTTGTCGTCTGTGTCCTCATTGGCCGCTGTCCAAACATTAATGATTTTATTTAATGGAGCATATGTTTTAAATGATAGGTAGTTATGGTTAGGCCTCTGCTTTTAGGATCAGTTAGTTTGGAATAGAGCAGAGGTTCTGCAGAAGCAGAGAGAGTCCAGTAATGTGCAAATTAAACAAATTAACCCTAAAATCTCAGGAACCCCTCGAGGAGCAACCTGAAGACTGGTGCAAAATGAGCAAGGAGTAAACACGGACTGATGTTTGAGCGATAAACCGGAGTAAATGTAGTTGGAAGGAGTGATTACCAAGTGATGAGTGCTAGGCTGATTAGCAAATGAGAGCCAGGTGTGTAATGAGGAGCAGAATCAGAACTGACTGAGAGAAAACAGAAAACAACACATGGAGGAAACTAGCAGCAAACATGCTGAACTTATGGAAATAACTAAACCTAATAACAGTGACCTCAAACGACATTATTATGCTTAAAGCAGCTTCAGTGCATCTGCACTGTCTGCTGCTGCTTCGAGGGTGTTTCGCAAATCGAGTCTGAGCTCTTCATGCAACCCAACGCCAATAATTTCATGTAGTGGAGTACACTTTTCAAAATGCTCGACTATCACTGTATCAGTGTTGGTCTCATGAATATAAAACCACAGACGAGCTTATAGAGTGTAACAATGTTCGGAATCAGAACAAGCTTTATTGTCATTGTATGGAAATACAGTGAGATTATGTTCGTACAGTCGTCTGAAGGATGGGTGGAGTGCACGTTTCTGCTGCTCCTTGACAGCGCGTCCCCTTATTCTTTTTCAGAATACCTTTTTAGACAGAAAAGGGGAAAAGGCCATGAGGATGGATCGCGGTATTACAAAAACACATCTTGTGCTTATCAGGACACGATTTAAGACATTAAAAAAACCATCAGCAGCACATTTATAACAGGTTATATGTGCATTTGACGGCAGGACAGTGAGATTTGTCCATGAAGTACTTCCAGATGGTCCATAGTCCTGAGAAGATGTTGGTGTCAGCGGGTACAGCTCTGATAAGCCTTCACAGAATTTCTCGGTGGGTGGTGTGCGATAGACAGTGCTTTTCCTTAGTTTACACACATCCCAGGAGAAATTTGATAAGTCGACCTGTTTTTGAGGCCAATTCAGATTCAGATAAGCCACAATTGTTGATTTTTTCAGGCAGACTGTTTTTTTCTTGTCAGCCTTGGGTCCTGCTGGTACTTTCAATCCCAAAATGGGCAGATTTGTGGGCATTACGCTGGTCCGTGCTTATTAACTTCCTCCAAGGTCGTCCCCAACAGGCTGGACAGTCCTAGAATCCGCAGGTGGTCTGTGATTCTCAAAAATCGCTTCCATCTTATGGTTTAGCTCATAAAGCAGCTGATTTTGAGTCCTCGAAACACGAACCAAACCTCCACAAGGCAGGCAGCCTGACCAGATCCAAATTTGCCGCCGCCGACTTCCTTGTTTGTTGATAAACCAGGAACCAGCCGAATAGTAAATTTAGGAAAACGGTTATCATTAATACAAATATACAGTATATGAGTCCTTACATTTTTGGCGTCCTCTTGAGATAACAAAGATACATCTGCTCCCATCCATGACGTATCCTGCTGCGTGCGTCTCAGCGGGGCATGAGGGCTCTCCAGGACCCTGTTGCCTTGTTGAAAAGAGTTTATCGATTGCGTTGGAAGACCAGCTGACCAGATCCATGACAGCAGTTTTAGTTTTGGAAGATACAGGAGCTCCGATACACAGACGGAGAGCAAGAAAAGCAGGAGGAGGACAGAGCATCTGCCTTGTACGAGAGTGAGTGAGGAAAAGTTTTTGACTATGAAATTAAACTTATTTTGCACCAAGCTGGTACAGAAGGTCCATCGCTGTAGACAAAGTGCAGGTACGATTTTGTAGAGGTACAGTTTGACCAATTCCTGCACAGACTTTCTAAACTAAAAGATAAACGCTGCACATAAAACGCTGAAATAGTTGTTAGCTTGTCTCTGCGTGTCCCCGTGATCGAGTTACAACCTGTCCCTCTCGCACGGTGACTCCCAGAGACAGACGCCAGCTCTCCGTGACCCAGAAAGAAGTAGCGGGTAAAGAAAATGGACGTCAACGTCTGCACGCTCGTGTTGAGTTGTTTCTCAAAGGGCTGAGCTGAACGAGCAGCAGTGAGTGAAGCTTCAAGTCTCCTCAGAGTGAAACAAGGACTGAACCTTTCTGAAAGCTGTCAGAACTCTCAATGCAAACACTGAAAATGTGTCAACCTACTTATGGTGGAGGACGACACGCAGAATAATACGGGGAACGTGATGCACAGGCGTTTTATGCAGCAAGAAGACAGAATTAAACCACTGATGGTGTTGAGCAGAGGCCTATTTTAAATCTACTTGCATTAGATATTCATTCTCTAAACTGGTTTTAGCTAAAGCAGGAAATTAGAAGAAACATTTGAATCATGCACCTTATTAAAAATGAAACGCTCATCATTCTGCATGCAGGATCCGTGCAAATGAGATTTAAAGATTTATATCACGAATGAGACCTTTAATCTGTTCTAAAAATGGTAAAATCTATTCACCTAAAAGCAAAAGACTCGTTTGAACACAGTCCTTGTCAGAATTACTGCCTTTTTTTTTATTTTCTCAGCACATTATTTGGTTTATTTTAAGAAAATCAATGCATTGTAACTATTAAATATTCAATTTTAAGTATTGGCTTCACTTAACATTTAGAAAGAACAAAAACACGAGGGCTGTTTTAGAGTCTTACTTTATAAAAATCAGGAGCAACAATCACCACGAGCGGAGGAGAAGAACCAAAAAATGTTGTTTTGGGGAAATGCTGTGAGAAATTTGACCAGTTTGTCACAACTGCATCAAAGTTCTTTCCTTCTTGGTCGTTCTGAATAGAAGACAAACCAGTGCATTATCGCCACCTGTTGGGCTGGAAGGTCAACTGCAGAAAAAAACACAAAGCGCTGTAACGGGCGGTTAGTGTGCAAAGACACAAAAAGCTCATCGAGATCTTAATATCGCTCGATGGAGTAAACAGTGACGACGGAGAACCTGTTGCTTCAATTTTAGGGTTCCAGTCTGAGGTCTACCCTCTTTGGTCATTAAGATATTTATACGTCTGATTCACGTTAGAGATAGCAAATTAAAATGAGGCCTTATCCACACAGAAACGTGTTTGTTTTTTTTTTTTTTTTTCAAAAAATGTTCTTGTAAACGTGATACTTTTTCTAGAAATGTTTACATCCACACAGGAACATTATAAAACAACCTAAATTCTGTAGTAACTTGACCAGGCCTGTTTGTGGCGCTGTAACTGCCATAATAAGATAAATAATTAAAAAACAGGAAACAAGGCGTGGAGCATGTGCACAAACAGCCCTCAGGTTATAGAGGTTAGATTACAGGTATGACATCATCATTTTAAAAATGTTGTGTTTGGGTTATGTACATAAAAAAAGAGTGGCGCTGCAAGATTTGTTTTACTCTGCAACTATTTTTAAAACAATTCTGGGAGCTGCTAAAAGACTGTTTCATTGTTGACGCAAGGCTGAAACATTATTTTTTTAAACTGTAGCAAACTTGAAATAAAAACATTTGCGTGTTGACGGTTGTTCAAACTGACTGGGGAAGTTCTGGAGAGCTGAGACATGAAACTGCTCTTTAAATGAGCATTAACGAGCAAGAAGAAGAAAAAAAACGACGCGTCCAGTTGTTTTAAAAACGCTTTGAAAGGTAAAACAGGACGTGTGCCCTCCTGTCAAAAACTGCAACAGATTGGGTTTAGTTCAAACAGCTGGAATTTATTTTAAAAACATTAACGTTTAGAGATTTTCTCTTTGATTCTCCAAAGTGACATTGCCCTGACTGATGTCTGCTGCAGGTAAGATACTGACTGCTGCTGTGTACTCCACACAACCCCACTTCAAAAGCCTGAACTACACACACAGTTCCATAAAGAAAGAGTAAAAAGAACTCTTACAGCCTGTCAGAGCAGGAGAAGAACAGCACCTCTAACAAATGCCATGCCGCTCCATGATTCATCACCGGGGGAATCAGCTGTGTACGCAGGCGGACATGAGTGTGTGTGTTTGTGTACGTGCACATGTGTGTGTGAGGCTGCCATTTGGGAGATTGATGGCAGGGGCAGGATGGAGACAATGAGTTGTGTTGCTGTATTTTTCCCCTCAGCTCACAGTTTTCTGTCTTCACTGGTTCTCTGGTTCCACTAAAACTGAAGGTAAACCCCACATCTTCCTCTCCAGTCCATCTTCAGCAGCTGAGGTTCATCACGTTCCTCCAAGTGAGCAAAGAAAAGACTCTTATCTTGACTTTGAATGAGAATGTTCCCCACTAGAGACATTAATCTGCTCATTAGCTACAACCAGTCCGACGCCTGGATCCTCTCTGATGAAAGAGCCGCAGCAAGAATCACAGGAAAAAGACACAATGATTCATTTCTCCTGCCTACAATTAAATAAACCACCTCCTTTGAAGCAATTAACCGTGACCACACGCAGTCACGGACACATGCAGACTTAGTGACAGGGTGAGTGAGCTGCACGAGTCACGAGCACTTGTGGCCTCCCAGATTTTGTTTCGCAGTGAAACAAAGCCTGTAATTTGGTCTCGGCTGGTAAAAAGAGCATTAAGGCAGAAAGTGCGATGATGCTTTTGCTCTCGGCAGCGCACGCTTTGGCGCTCCGGCAGGCTCGATTGAAAGATGGCTGCTGTGCATGGATGAGATAATGTGATGAGGAGAAAATGTGACAGTCAGTCAGCGGAGGCAGCGAGCCCAGAAGTCAAATGGAGATCGTTTAAGCTGCACTAAAAGACGTTTTTCATCATTTCTACCAATGGAGCAAAAGATAAAGTGATATATAAATACATATATAAAGTGCACATCTCTCAATCATCTGCAGCTCTAACTATCTTCTATTGCAATAAAGCATTCTCCTCCAACAGCAGAAATGAGAGTAAATAAAAAGAAAAAGGTGCTCCGAAGATTAAAACTAAAGCCAGAAACAAAACAAAAAACAAACAAAAAAAGGCTAATGGCTAACAAGCTAAGCAAACAAGAAACAAAAGAAACTGCTTTTTAAAATTTTTATATGATTTGTTAAAGGCATAAGAAGCCGAAGACAAATTAAAATGTAAATGTGGCAAATGACAAGCTAAAATTAAGAAAAGACTAAATAAAAGCTAAAAGTAGCCAACATGAGCTAACTGTAATGAGGCTAGCTAAATGTATACAACAACTAGCTAACCAAAAGATGAACAAACACTTAGAAGTTAAAATTAGCTAAAAATGCCAGAATTTATCAAAAGTTGACCTACAAGCTTAACGTATCACTAAAAATACCACAAAAAACAAAAAAACAAAAAAAAAAAACACCTAGCTAAAAGTATCACAAGGCTAGCAAAAACTTAAATGAGGCAAAATGTTATCTAAAAGCTAAATATGGCAAAAGGCTAGCAAAAAGCTAAAACTAACAAAAGGCTAACAAAAGACTATAAAAGTAGTAAAACGTGAGCTAAAAACGATATGTAATTAAATGCTAGCTATGTCTGTATAATGTCACAGAAACATCTTCACATTAGGACAAACGTTAATTGATCTCCCTAACGTGTGGTCATTAACGTGCACGTTCTGAGGCTGCGCTCGTGAGTTTTCACTCACTTTGCCGCCAGCTGTTAGCTTCAGCTCCTGTTTATTGGTTTCAGGATGCCTGAGGAAGTAATGAACCAGCCGCCGAGTGGAGGTCAGGAAAAAGCCAACGCCAAATTAATCCCGAGGGCGTTAATCCAGCCAAGTGGAAGAAACTGGAGCCGACGGGATCGGCACTCTGCTCGTAATCTGACAGAAACCAGGAGACTAAACTTAGAGAGCACGAACGGGTGAAGTCGAGTGCTTTGGTGCAAAAGGACATTTATGAACAATAAAATTATAAACAATAAAAAACTGTTTCAACATTTTCTCTGCCTTTAGTCTTTTTGATCCTTAAAGAAACTTAAGTCCAGTTTTTAAACATAAACGTCCAGAAGTTGAACGGATAAATGTGTAAACTTTACGCCTCTAAAATGAGAATACAGTAAGTGACTTTTTATTATTATTTGTGATGATTTAAGGATTTTTGGTGCTTCGATTTGTTTGGAGTCCCTGTGTTTCAGTGCGTGTTCGGTGCGTCAGCGTCTGGCAGGTTTACGTTCAGTTTTTCCACAGCTCCTCTGTTTGCTCACCTGAAACTCATTTCTGATCACCCCAGCTGTTCTGACTCACCAATCAATATAAACTCCCTGTCGTCATGTTCTGTCAGATCCACTTTCATTAATCTCAGCCCTGGTTTGGGTTTTCTATTTATTAATTTTTTTAAATGAGTCTTTTGAAAAAAATATGGAGAAGTATAATGTGTTTTTACAAAAATTGCTTCTTGAGTTGATGTTATTTAGCTTAATTATTCTAATTAATCAATTTTGCTTTTGTAAAAATTTTTGTTTGAATATATTTTGGGAAAGAGGGGCAGATATTATAAGAATTTATTCTTCTTCTGCTGCCTTTCATTTTATTTGTTTGATTGTATACAGTATATGCTTTTCTTTCAATTGCACTGTAGTTATTGCTCTGATGAAATGGAATGAATTAAAAATATATGTATATATACTTTTTTACATTTTTGTATTCAACTTGCCTGTCACTTTGCACCTTTGGCTCCTCAGTTAGTTGCATGATGAGTAAAACATCTACAGGAGACCATGAATCTATGGGGTGTCATTTGTAAAGTTACACAGTGAAAATTAACAGCAACATTTTTGGTTTATTTAGTCTTTCATAAGAAAAAAGGTATAGTTTTTTTTTAAACAAAGTTATATTTTCACCATGTCATTCATACATTTATTTCAAACTAAATATTTAATTTACAAGCAAAATATTTAAATTTTAAACTAAACATTTAATCCTAAACTAAATATTTAATTTGCTAACTACCGGTAAATATTTAGCTCAGACCTAAATATTTAACTTGCAAGTTAAATAGACTTCTGGAGAAAATCACCAACTCCCCATGATCCAGAAAGGAGAAGCAAAGAAAATGAAAGGATGAATGGAAGTTTTGAGCAAACGTTTCTTCTGCAGAAATCGTCAATTTCCCTACATTTTGATTAAATCGATCATTTCGCCGATGACATGTCGATGTTTGTCGCGTCAGCAGCTCTTCTCCTCCGTCTTGTACTAAATGTCTTTGTTAAACAGTTGAGGAGTGTTGTTGTGCTTCTAAAGTAGCGGGACTCAAGATGTGCATGCATCAGTCACGCTGCTTCTTTTTACCGTTATGTAACCGAGAGTCTGTGCCGACACGCTGATCAGATCTCACTGTGCACAATCCAACGAACGGGGGGACGTTTACAAGAAATATGTGCAAAAATTAGGCAAAGTTTTCAAACGTTGAATTAGTTATAACCCACTGCAGAAAGGCAAAGGGGGACAAACATGTTTTTTGTCTGCATTTGTGTTTTTATTAGCAAAATATCTCAGAACAACAGGACAAATATTGATGAACTATTCAATGGATGAACATGGACACATTAAATTTAGGAGTCAGCTCAGTTCAACATGGCTGCTTTGGCTAATCATTAAACACAAAAAGTGTCTGTAACTGTCAGTTTTATGGATATTTAGCTAAAAATTGGTGTGGTAGTAGCAGAGAGTCATTCCTAAAACATACTCTGAGCACTATTGGATCACACAAGATCTTGCTTTATGAAGTGAGATTGTTTTTGTGAAGTGACGTGAAAAGCTGTTTACTTAATGAAACGTTCTAAAAAAAGAGCAGGTGTCTGAAACGGAACGACACAAACGAACAGGTGAGATGAGTGACAGTGACCAGGTGACCTGGGGGTCGGCGACGCTTCAAGAGGATAAAAACAAACGGCAGATCTGAGCCCAGCTGACGGGGAGCGAACAGGCAGAAGGAGGAGCAGAGAGGAGCTGAAGGGCCTCTCAGGCTGCACTTTCTGTTAAAAAACACAAGAGCTGGATGTGACGGCACAACAACAGACCTGTTGGAGCGCTGAGGACATTCGTTCCAGGTCACGTGTGACAGCGAACATCCCACGACTCCACCGCATTTATCTCAAGTCATCAACACAAACTAAAGACTACAAGCGTGTTTCTCATCTGGTAAGGTTAGCATTCTCCAACAACGTTGAGTCAGGTCCTGTGGACGGTTTAATATTTTGTTTAAGGACTTCTTCAGTCCAAGGAGCCAAGCCTGTCACAATAACAAATGTTGCTGGGCGATTAATTGTCTCAGCAGTTATTGTGATAAATGATAATATTGTTTGAAATTTGACAATAATTAGTAATTATTGTCAAATTTAAGAAGAAATGTTAAAAATAAAAAAAAATGAAGTGTGTAGTACCTTTTTTGACCACTAGATGGCAGTATAAGACTGTTTGAACTGAAGGATGGATAGTGAGGGAGCGAGTAGCGTGTCTCTAAGAAAAATGGGAGGGAGGCCCCTTGACGTGACATGGGCTGTCTCTTCTGTTCTCAAAATGGCGGACGCTCGGTGTGGTTTGAGCTCTTTAACATTTTTCACACAAAGCTTTAAATTAATAAAAAATCAGTAAACAAGTTCTCAGCTTCTTTTTGCTGAGAAAAAACAACTTTTTACACGAAGGCATGAATTTCAACCATGAATTTTGGAGTTTTGACAAGACGGAGTTTTTTTCCCCGAGGTCGGCCTGTTAGCTTAGCTCATAGCTTAGCTTTCCAGCTTAGCTGCTTTTAAGGATCCAAAAACATGATTTTAGATGGTTACAATGGATTTTAAAGAAAAAAGAGAAAGGGATCGGTCAGTGAAGAACACCAGAGTTGAGCCTTTTATCATCCAGCGTCTTCAGAGACATGAAGAAACGACAAAGCCGATAAATGAAAATGAAGTTGATCATTTTCATTTATCATGGGATTAATTGATTTATTGTGTATCGCGACAGGTCTATGAGAAGCCGCAACAAACTCAGTCCCAAAAGCAGCAAATTCACATGGTTCTGTTTGGAACAGTCCCTCTTGTAAATGAGCACCGTGGCTTAATGAGGCTAAGTTCAAATCTTAGATCTTTTTACTGTTTTACTTTAACATTTTATACTTTTGTTGGATGTAACTGGGACCCTGTGAACACAATTTAGTTTAACCACGTGTACCACATGTGGTGAAACGACAACTCTGACTCTCTAACGTGTATAAATAAAGGTTGAATGAAAAAAAACATAACAACTGTTTGATGGTGATAAGAAACCATCTACAGAACCTGACTTAACTTTGCTGGATTTTCTATCTGGATTATTGAGCATGAACGTTGCTGTTTTGAAAAACTTTGGCCATGGTTGCCTCAAAGGAATTGACAGGGGAGAGGGTGGACTCCAGAAACCATCTTATCACCAGCGAACTGGTTGGCCCACTACGTGAGCGTGCTGCTTGTGGGACTCCGTTTGTTGTGGCTCCTTGGACTGAAGAAGTCCTTTGGATGAAGGACGAAAGGTTTTAACAAAAACAAACCATCCAGAGGAAGTAATTATCTGAAAAAAAGTGATTATCATCCAGAAAAATGAGTAATTAAAGTTTTCAAAAGCAAAATCTCACAATGGATGTGAGAGAGCTGCTCCAACATGCAGCCACCTTGAGCGGCGCAGTTCTGGAACTCAGATATTGAGTTAAAATTGGTGTGGTAGTAACTGAGAGTCCTCCCCAACACACAAGGTCGTTGTCTGAGACTAAAACATGGAAAGCAGCGGGCGATATGCATTCCATTAAAGTGTTTGAGTCGATGCAGAAGACGGCATGAGATTGATTTTGAAATTGTTTTTAAAACGTCGACTAGGTTCATTCCTTTATTTAAATTTGAATTTTCTCTGTACAAAACACAGGTGAGGCACTTTCAGAGCATGACTGGTTATTTTTAGAGCACCAGAGGGAGTCTGAGCGGTCCGGCAGCGAGCGACGAGTAAGTGGGTAACCTGCTTTTCCTGACACAGACGTCTCCTTTGGTCAAAGCAGGAATCAGATCTTTAATTTGTTTACACCTTCATTTTACTGAGCGTCTCTGCTGCCGCACTTCGGACTCTCGCCGTCGCACGCAGCGGCTCCGCGGTGCCACGAGTGGGCTGCGGGAGGTGGTGTTCACATTCCATCACATTGTTTCAGTCTCCTCAGCAGCCAGGTGTCCTCCACCAGCAGAACCACGGCCCTGTTCTGTCGTCTCCAGTCGCCTCACGATATCTGAGCCTTCACCGCAAGTCGCCGAAGCTCGGCTCGGCCCCCCGGCGCCATCAGTGGGGTTGCTGCTGAACAATGAACACAGATGCTGTGGTGGGAGTTTGTTGTCTTTAAGAGCAGCAAAGAAGAGTTTGGAAAGACTTTTATTTTCAGGCAGGTGACTCATCTGAAGCAGGAGCTCTGATTCAGACCTGCAGGTGAACCGCCCGGGGCCCCGGCGGTCACTGCCTTAAACCCACAACTGTCCTGTTTCACTGCAGTTACACATAAAAAATAAAAAAAGATTCATCCTGTCCAGTGCATAAATACAAAATGTACTCAAGTTAGTCGTCTTCAATTTGTGTAAAATCCCCACATTAACAAGCAGCAGCAAAATAAACTGAAGATAGCACTCCTAGAAGGGATGCCTATCGCCCGCCACCTCTCAACCCAGAGCTTTAGACAACGACAGCGTTAGAGGCAATTTTGTTGTCAGCTATGGCAGCCATCTTAAACTGAGCTGACTCCAAACAATGATCAGTTGTAGACGTTCATCCTGTGATCTGTAAATTTTATCAATCATTCTCCTTCAATAACTGAATAAACACGGCATTAGAGGATTAGCACTACAGTGGGTATCTAGTTATTTCAATAATAGGAGACCGTTTGGATAGATAAACGATGTAAGATCAGAATGTTGTGTTAATGGATGGGGAGTTCCTCAGGGCTCTGTGTTGGGACAAAAGTTATTTTGTCTGTGAATGATCTGCTTGATGGGTCAGGACTTTTGAAGTGTTTTATTTGCAGATGATACCCCCTTTTTTTTTTTTTTTTTTTTTGTTCGGGTGAATTTATTGAACTGATGTTAGAGATGATACAGGCAGAATTCGTAAAAACACAAACTTGGTTCCATCTTAACAAGTTACCATTAAATTTGGGAAGAAAAAAAAAACTAAGTCCCATTTAAAATTGACAGTATTGAAATTCATAGAGTTAATGAAATCAAATTGTGGGGTGTTGTTATTGATGAGAAGCTGACATGGAAATCTCATGTAAATTACTTAATAATAAAAACAGCAAAATCAATTGCATTATTGTATAAAGTAAGAGTTCTTGAATGATGAAGCTTTGTATGTATAATGTAATAATGATTGCTCCATATTTAATCTATTGTTTTGAAGTTTGGAGAAAAGCATGCAAAACAATTACAACTCCTATTTTTATTTTACTAAAAAGAGCTTTAAGAATTATTAGAAGGAAGTGCTGGTCACCCAACAAATATACTATTTCATCTGTTGAAATTATTAAAATTTTATGATCTGGTTGAATATAGTATTTTACTTTGTACAAGTCGTGTATAAAGCTCATAAAAATATTACCCCCAAATATTAAATTAAAAATTGTTTAAAAAAAGAGTCAATATAACTTTAAGGGAATGTAAATGTTTGTAAAACCTCCATTAGAACTTGTCTGAAGGAGATGAGTTATAATATTATGGAATTGCCTCAATATCTCCATAACATTTCTAAAACAATTTATATGTTTGAAAAAATGATTAAGTTAAAATTGCTGGGAAAATATGGTGCCATGTGAAGGATATCTAATATTTTTTGTTTTCACTTTGGAGATTGTTCAAGCCTAAATTGTTGTTTGTTTGTAGTTATTTTATATTTTTAAATAAGGGGCAGATATTATAAGAATTTTCTTTTTCTTTCTGCGCCCTTTTCATTCAGTGTTTTTCTTTTTGATTACCAGTAATTTGTTTTGTTTTGATTCTTTTAATTGAATGAATAAATGAATAAATGTAAATAAAATAAAACAAGTCAAAGTGGTTCATGAGATATTTTGCTAACACAGAGGCAAAACCATTATTGTCTGCCTTCACGTTGGCAGCCGGCGACGAGGAACAGTCGTATCGTCCTCTCTGTTTTCTGCAGCTGAGTCTGAGCTCCGGAGTTTACCGGAAACGCTGCGTTCACAATTCAAGGCTAACTTTGGAAACGGTTATTAACTTTGTCCAGATTGAAGGTTGTCGGCAGGAGATGGAAAATTGCAAACCGTACAACAAAACAAGTCGTTTTCTGCTCTTGCAGGCTTTTAACTTATTCAGGAGCCAGACAGGAACATCGGATGTGAGAGGGACGAGAGAACAGAAGTGCGTCACCGCCTCGTTTATTTATTTTTTTTCATGTCTCCTCTTTGTTTTACCCCTCGTGACCCTCGAAAGCCGCCCATGAATATTCCATCAGCCAGCAGGGCTTCTGCCCTCGCTCTTCAGTCTCTTATGGAAACGTCTGTGTTCGTGGAGCCATACGGCCGCCATCGTAGCTGCACCGAACCCGAGGCAGCCGACACGAGAAACGAGCACGGAGCAGTTGCAAACATGTTTGAGGACGATGAATAACTTTTGCATAAATTATCTGTCTGTGAATTACTTTGTATGTCAACGCTGTCTCCAGGCAGGACATGTTGTGTGTGTGTGTTTTTGTATTAGTTACCTTGTAAGACCCATTTTTCCAACACATACTACCTTTCCTTCAATCTTTATGTATTAAATATTAATAAATTATTATTAATATAAATTTTTTAACAAGTTAAAATTGAAATAGCAACCAAAAGGTCAATCAAAAGAAAAAGCAGCGAACAACAGCTAAGGCGATGTAGAAAGCTAAAAACAGGAACGTGTCTGCACTGGTTCTTTCAGGAACTTAACAGATGTTTGAAGCCACTTGAGAGGTCAAAGCAAACAACTTCAGATCTTTTTTGCAAGATATTCCAGGAAGCAGGAGCGGAGTAGCAGAAGGTCCTTTTGCCTAGTTCGGCCCGCACTGAGGGGACACTGCATGTAATAATGTCCTGAGAGCGCACGCTGTAGCTGCACTCACGCAGAGAGGACCCACTTCTTCTTACGGGGCCCAAAGTCCAGGCCCTTTAAGTTCTTTAAGTTCAGCGTCTTTGTGTTTCCTCATTGTTCGTGGATTGTGCTTCCCACTGCCGTCATGCTTTGTCTTCCTCCTCGTCTCTCCTTTGATTTTATCATTTTGCAGCCTTTTTGTTTTTCTTGTTTAATCTTTTTTAATTATTATTTTAATCCCTGAGCTCCCGTGTCTGTCTGCACTTGGGTTAATTAACGCAGAACATAGTGTGTGTGTGCATGTGTGTGTGTGCTGACCACAGCTAATGACACAGACAAGATGAACGACCTCTTGCTCTTATGGCTGAGCCTGAGTCTCAGGTGGAAACGGAGCGAGGACTTAACGCAGCTTCAAGGTGTGAAATCTGCTCTAAAATCACATGAATTTTCCAGGAAATCAAAAAGAACTCCTCGAGGTACAGATTCATCATTTGCTTCCAAGAAGCCGTCGTTGTTTCACAGAGTCAGAACTTCCAGTCCTGTCTGCATCTTGACTAAACCACTGAAGGTGCTGCAGCTGCTGTGAGGCACTCTGCTGCGTTAAATTAGTGATTTGAACATTTAAAGAAACACTTGGTGATGAAATCTTTCATGCATTTTGGAGCTGGCCTCTTCTAGTCGGAAATAAAAGTGAAGTTTAATTTTTGGCATTGGAGTCATTTTATAATGACAGTGATCCGTTTTGGTGCTAACTCTGCTCGGACTAGCAGTTAGCTTGTCATTCTGGTGACGTATACAGTGAAGCAACTTATTTATGTTTTTTCCACTTAGACATACAGTATTTGGACGTATGCGACTTATATAACGGTGGTGTGACGTGTGCTGTGAATAGTATGGTAATTAATGCTCTAACCTGTTCAGAAAACTCCAGCTGAGGCTTCCTTAAATATATTTTCATCAAACAATTCAGGAAACAAAATGTTCAAATGCTATTTCAGGCCTGATGGTGAGAATAATGAATAGTTTTTGACATTTTCCACTCATTCCTGTAAATATCAGCGTCAGTAGAGGAAGTCAAGTGATCATCCGAGCCGAAATGGAGCCTCATCTGGGAATACAGAGTAATTATATCAAATTTGGCACGTTTCAGTGAATAAATGTAACATCTGAGCTGCCGCTCGTGCTGACAGGAAATCAGAGGAATCGTCAAAGTAAACACAGTTTAGAACAACGAACCGACAGCAGAATAATTAACGGTTTTATACTGATGACAGGCTCGGAGTCCATGTGACGACACAATAAGACCCAAGACTCAAAATAACTGCAGCGCTTCTCTGTTTGAACAGCCATTTTCTAAATATTCTCCTCCATATTGCATCTGCCGTGATCCCAGTTAAATAAATGTCCCAGAATAATTTCAAACCAATGATCCCAGCCCAGATCCATCAGTTGAGCTGTCTTAGTGTAGCGCAGGTGGAAACCGTCCACAGAGCAGCCGGGACGTCTGATCCAGACTCTGCAAACATCATGAGGTAAACAACAAACAACGATCTCAGTCTGTGCTAATGTAATGCAAATAAATCTAATTTTAGAGGAAATAAACCACAGAACGCAGCGAAGAGCTGAAAGTTTCACTGCATAAAGAAATCAGCTTCTGCCAAATCATTTTTTTTAATCTTTACAACAAATTCACTCTAAAAGAGAGGCAATTATTTTCTCTTCTCTTAGCATGAATGAGTGAAATCGAACAATTTTGACTATTTTACCAAATTAAAAAGCCAGAGCTACCTGTAAAAAGCATTTACTGACAAAAGAAAGATTACATTTTACAAAAGGAAACAGCTCTGTGTGTTACCATAAAGCAGCTCTGATGGTGAGATTAATTTTTAGGGAGGAAAACAAACAAAACCTTTTTTTTAATGTGGTTTTATTGTATGTCAATACACCCAAACAACTTAACTTTGTCTCCAGCTGTTGAGTGAACCAATCAGTTTGTCAACTCTTGACCGCACAAACACAGAGCGATTATCTGGCACTGCAAATTAAGTTGAAAGTAAAAATAAATCCAGTTACGTCCTTGTCGGACTAATTTGGCCACAACAGAACAGATGATGTGCCTGTGCTGAACATCTGGGTTAATTTGCACATGGAGAGGATATCTTACTGTGTTAAACGCCTGCAGGAGGGATTTATCTTGTCTCCTCCGCTTCCGTCTCAGGTGGACGAAGCAATCATCAGGGTGTTTTTTGTTTTGGTTTTTTGAATGTCCAGAGGACCAGACTTAGCTTTTTTAGACAGGTTCAGATCGTCTTTGCTAAAGCAAACTTTCTTTTGGCTGCTTCATTGTGCAGGCGTTGACACAATGAGCAAACTTGCAAGAAAGATATAGTAGTTGTTTTATACCAGATGCTCTTCCTGATGAAGTCTGGGTTTGAACCGGCAACCTCAGGATTACAAGATTGCATCACTGACCATTGAGATGCCACGTCTTCATTTCTAATGTGAACTCCAGTAAATCCCATCGTAACCATAAGGGCTGCAACCAAAGTGTCATTTTCCCACCATATGAGCCTCCGTCGTGGCGCAGTGAGAAACATTTGTTGTTTGAGTGAATTGTACGCAGATGATGTGATGCTCTTTTTAAAAGCTGCTGCTGAAACGCCTGTTTGCTCCTTTGATTCTTTCAAACGTGTCCAAATAATAAATGTTTCTTACCTCTAAGATTTGAGAAACTGCCGTCTGTAAATTTCAGCCTAAAACCTGTGATACGTCTTCATTTCAGGACCAGTGGACAAACGTATATTCCACGTCTTTTAGTTGGAGCGGGGCTCTTCTTTGCACAGTTGGTTCCTGCAAAGCATATTTCCATCCTCCTTGATCTTTTCTGAGAACCCTTGTGATTTTTTTCACATCAAAGTCTCTTTTCATGTCTACAAGTTTGGTTTCCTCTGAGAAAAAAAATATATATTGTGAAAACCTTTATGTGGCTCCAGAGGATGAGGTGGATGATTGGGGGCTGGCCTGCACACACTTGAAAAAGACAGAATGAGGTTCCTAGACCTGTGGATCCTCTCTACAGGCAGCAGGCTGTTTTAGTAGAGTGACACAAATATCTGAGAAAACAATTTAAGGTCTAGTTTTTCATTTATGTGTTTTGGTTTTTGTCATGAGTGGTAACAAAATTAAAGACATCCAAAGGAGACAAAAGAGAAATGCAAACTGCAGGAAATCCTTAAAAAATCTAAAAACCAGAAACCCAAAATAAAAACACATTCACAGATGATATTTTTTTTTCCTCACTTGTCCTTGAGCAAGACGGATGCTTTTCTTCCCTCTCCCGTCTCCCTCCTGCTTTTTTACTCTCTGTCTGTGTATCAGAGCTTCTATTTACACATCTTCTGAATCTGCATGAACTACTGTCATGGATCTGGTCAGCTGGGCTTTCAACGCAATTGATAATTTTTTTTTTCAACCAAGCAACAGGGTCCTGGAAAGCCCTCATGTCCTGCTGAGATGCATGCGGCAGGACACATCATGGATCCTTGGGCAGTTTGGGAACTGATGTGTCTTTCTGTTTTGTCTCAGGAGGACACCGAAGATATTTATATAACTGGAATAATGATAGCAGGGATTCTGCTTTTTGGCACCATTGGATACCTATGTTATCGGCTATTAAAGAAGACTGCGGCAGCAGTTTTGGCCATGGCAAAGCTGCTGACCTTATGTGAAGGTTTGGTTTGTGCTTGGAGTGCTCAAAATCATGAGATGGAAGCGATTTGTGAGAATCGCAGCCCACTTGCAGCTTCTGGGACTCACCAGCACATTGGGGACGACCTCAGAGGGGCTCATAAGAACGGACCAGTGGAATGCCCAAAAATCTGGCCATTTTGGATATCGAAAGTACCAGCAGAACTCAAGGCTGATGAGAAATAACATTCTGCCTGAATAAATCAACAACTGTGGCTTATCTGAATCTGACTCCCCCGTTAGGCCTTGAAGCAGGCCGACTTGTCAAATTTCTGCTGGGATGTGTGTTAACTAAGAAGGCTCTGATCTATCCAACACTTCTGCGAACGCTTATCAAAACTGTACCGGCTGACACCAACACCTTATCAGGACTATGGTGCTATCTGGAACTGCTTCATGGATAAATCTCAGCATTTTGTCATCAAATGCAGATGTAATGTGTCTATAAATGTGCTGCTGGTGGACTTTTTGATGTCTTGAATCGTGTCCTGATAAGGACAAGGTGAATAGATTTTTTTTGTCAAACCACTTTCCTTTCCTCGTGGCCTTTCCCCTTTTCGATCTAAAGGATAAGGGGTCACGCTCTTAGGAGCAGCAACCACGTGCATCTTTCAGACGACTGTACGAACATAATCTCACTGCACTTCCGTGCAATGATAATAAAGTTTATTTTGATTCTGATTCTGAACTTAAAGGAATGCATATCAACTTCCGCCTTCTATCCCAGAGATTTAGACCGAGATTGTTTGTCGAGCTACTACCAAGTCAGATTTCAGCTCAAAATCTGTAAAACTAACTAAGTTACAGCTGTTTTATCCATAATGGTCAACTTAAATTAGATTGGCTCCAAAAATTGATCAAATGTAGATATCTAATGAATATTTCCAGAATGTTTTTGATGAAAACCATCTAGTGGCTTATGAGATATTTTGCTAACAGACAAACAGGGTTGGCACCAACAGTTAACAGCTAAAGTTTAAATAAAATAATTTTCCTTGATGAGTAGCGCTTGGGTTAAGTGTTGGGGATGACTCTCAGCTACAGCCATGGCAAACTAACATCTGAAAAAAATGACTGAATAATAAGCATGTTTGTGTTTTCTACGCTCCGGTAAATTTGGAGGCCGTCTTGAATTAGATTGTCTGCAAATGTTAAACACCTGTAACTGTCTATCCAATAATTAAATCCTGAAATTTTCCAAAAAATCTGTGCTGTGGTTCAAAAAATATTTTGCTAACAGACATCACACAAACAAGACGCTCTCACCAACGTGCAAAGACATTATCGTCTGCCTTTTGTCATGGAGATGTCTTTAGATGGAAGTAAAATAAGATGCATCATCCAGGGACAAAAAAAAATAACAGGAAATTATACGAATAACGAAGCACTTTAAAAATGTAAACAATAAAAACTGAGACTCCGACATCCTCAGGCGAAGAAGACATGTTGATTACACGGACATTTTGTAGCTTTGCACATTTTAATTAACATCGCTCTGTTTGAGGCAGGAATCGTGCTCAACAAAGGCAATCAGCGTGCACGTATCAGACAATAAAAATGTGCACCGCTGCACAGAACCAGAGCTCACAAACAGAACCTGCATTACAGAGGAGAAAGCGTGGCGCTTCAGCTCGAGGCCAACGTCAGCACAAAACAAGACGACATACGTGCACCTACGTGCACACACACACCAGAAACAGGCCGACTGGTCGACTAAAAGGAAACAACTTCATTTCAAAGGAGGACGTAAAACATAACCACCAAAGCACCTAAATAAGAAAAGTTAAAACAAGATACAAATGTAACCAATCTCAAAATGCTGCAAAAAATATCCAACACCTTCTTCAAATGAACCAGAAGCAAACGGTTTCATCACAAACACTAAACATGTCCACATGTGTATGTAACGCAGTGAGGGCTGGGCTCAGGTTTGTGTAACATTTCTGCTAAAAACACCAAAAAATGGTTGTTTTATGCATTTATTGTAATTTATGTGCAATTTACAGAAGAAACAATTTCCTGCAGAGATCAAATCCAAATGAAAACCTTGAAAAAGATCAATCTGTTTGATTTATTTTTCAAGAATTTGTTTGAAATGAGTTCGTCTAATTGTAAAATGACAATAGTGATGATGCTGTTTGATTAAAACCTGAAGTGATTTTTCACACAGGTTTCATTCAGAATACAACCGACGTCACACTCGTTCCAGATCATTCATTCAGCAGCAAAAACACTTCATCTGTTTAATCCAAGGTGCCAATGTTCTCCCACTGACTGCGTCAGAACCCCCTCCTCCAGAACACACACCGCACACACACACCGCGCACACACTCTTTGGACAGGACTGAGTCCAGAGCAGCGCTCCTCAAGGTCAGCTGCCTCAGTTCAGCTCTAATTATCTGCACTAACGAACACCTGAGGAGCTCGTTTCTAAAACGATTTGTAACGACCGAGCTGCAGAGAAGCTTCCTCCAAAACCACAAGCGCAGACACAACACGCTGTTAGAAGTTTTAAAATATTTTCAGGATGATCTTTCTTCATCCTGAACAATATATCACTAAACTCTTGTTTTGAATTTTGTTGTTGCATGTTATTGTTTTTATTTATTTTTGACCATTTTTGTAATCTGACTACTTCTATATACTTAGTGCTGTTGTGACCGTTCATATTTATAATTCAGGCTCAGTCCACAGCTACGTTTTAGCTACTTTTAGCTTCCAGCTGGCCTTTTGATAATTTCACCAAACTTTCAGCTCTGTTTAGCTTTTAGCTAGCCTTTTGCTACTTTTCTCTTTCAATTATCCATGTTTGTATTTACAAATACTGCTGTTATTATCCTAGATTTGTTTTCTTCCCATAGAAACTGCAGCTGGACCATAAAAAACTACACTTGGACTATAAATAAATACACCTGGACTAAATAAATGAGATCTGGGTAAACAAAACTACAACTGAACCATTAAAAAAACTACACTCAGACTATAAATACATAAACCTGGACCAAAGAAATACATCAATTAGACCTGGACTACTAAAGTAACTAAATAAACTACATTTAAACCATTAAAAAACTACACATGGATATAAATTAATGCACCTGGACTATATAAACTACACCTGGACGATTTAAAAAAAAAAACTACACCAGTAATTAGACTTGTACCTGACCTGAACGGACTTGCTCTTTTGTGGTTTCCCACCCGGAGACAACTTCTGTGCTGAACTGATTCCGTGTAAATAAACTGGAACGGACCACGAGACGTTTCCTCTCGAGATTGAGGACAAACTCGATCCACGGCGCATCGTTTGAAAAAGCACTAATCAGCACATCAAAACGTAGATTATACAACCGCTCCGGCATCGAGGGGCGTTCTGTGATCCAATTAAACGAGGTGGAAGGTAAAATAAATAAACAAAAACATAATTAAAGAGGCAGAAACGAGACGTCAGCACATCGGCTGTGGGAGCGGTGATCAGCAGGTGAACGAGCCTCTGTTGACAGAGACAGACTCGTCGTGTGCAGACTGACGAGCTTTCTTAACGTCGAGAGATGGAGACTGACAGATTATTACAAGCAGCTGATCATCAGGAGGATTAACGGCTCCGATCAGGGATTACAGCGTGAACAGCAACAGGAAGTTCTCCGGGTTAAGTTGGTTCTAACTCATCGTTTCTGCTCCATTTCCTTCTGCCTCTGCGGCGCCTGGGAGGAAAACCTCAGCTGCGTTTCAGCACGTTTCATTTGTTCATGCACATTTAAAGGTAGTTATGGCTGAAGTTAAAGCAGTTTGTCGGCTTTAATTTGTGTTTTTATTCACTTTGCACACAACGAAGGATGAGAATTGCTCATCAGAACAACGTCAACATCATCACCTCCCACTCGGCCCGGCCGGGGCATTTTTACAGCTTTCTGAAATCTTCATTCTCATCTGGATAGATTTTTATTTAATTTAATTGACTAGAAAAAAAAATCTCTGGTCTACTATGGGACATGTGACTTCATGTGAAGTGACTGTTTTGTGGGCGTTAAAGATAAATAATGAAACGGTGGTGAATCAAACACAAGCTGATGTTTTTAAAACAGAATCTCTGCCTCTCCGCACCAACGGTCCATTTTTTATTAGTTCGCTGGACGACGGTCAGAGGCGAAAGACACGGAGCAGGAAGAGTTTCACCGGCTGAGCCCAGAGGACGACACGGAACATTTGTAATCTGAAACATTTTCCTGCATATTCATGATACACAAACAGCTTTTTTAGCTGATCACACATTAAATTATTCAGCTCATTTGGGACATGGCTGCTGTGACTTTTGGTTTTTGTAGCTTTTCAAAACATTTAACTTTAATTACAAATATTTTCCACATAGAAATACATGGAGATCTCTACAACGCAATGAATATGGTTCTTTTAATTATTCTCAATAGGGTGCTTCAGCTTTTTTCTTTTTTCTCCTGCTATGCTACTTTTAGCTTCTAGCTATCATTTAGCTACTTTTAGTCTTTTGTTTGCCTCTTGCTACTTTAAACTTCTACTTATATTTAGCTTCTAGTTAGTCGTTGTTACATTTAACCTTAATTTAGCTTTGTTGCTGTTAGCGTTAAGCTAGCTTTTTTGATCATTTTAGCTACCTTTAAGCTTGGTTTGATAAGTTTAATTTCTAGCTATACCATTCTGCTGTTGTTGACTTTAGCTCGCCCTTTACTACTTTTAAATTCTAGCTAAACTTTGGCTCATTTATAAAACCTTTTGCTACTTTTAGTTTCTTACATTTAGCTAGTTAGCTTTTATTGCTATTAGCTTTGAGCTAGCTTTTTGACCAATTTAGCTACCTTTAAGCTCTTTTTGATAAGTTTAACTTCTACCGTTCTGCTGTTGTTGACTTTAGCTTGCCCTTTACTACTTTTAAATTCTAGCTGAACTTAAAACCTTTTGTTTACAACATTTAGCTTTTAGTTAGCTTTTGTTGCTATTAGCTTTGAGCTAGCTAGTGTTAAGATTATGTATCTAATTTGGACTTTTAAATACTTTTAGCTATCATTTTGAGGGAGTGGTGGTGCAGAGTTTAGAGAAGGTGGGCCTGCGATCGGGGGATCGCTGGTTCAACTCCCTGGGCTGACAACATTAAAATGTGGGTGGAAAAGGTGAAAGAGCCACACCTGTCTCCACCCTCATCTGCACCACTCTGGGCCCTTGAGCAAGGCTCTTAACCTCCACCATCTGCTCGGCTGGGTGTCCTATCAGCTCCCTGCTCCACACAGAGGGCTGTGGTAGCTCGGTGGTCTGTGGTTGTGTCAGGATGGACATCCGGAGTAAAAATAATCACCAAGTCTTCATGCGACTTAGTTTGCTGTGGTGACTCCGCGAAAAAGGGAGCAGCCGAAAGAAAAAAAATCCTTTAGCTATCATTTTGCTACTTTTAAGTTTCTATCAGTGTTTTGATACTTTTGACTTTGACTTAAAGTTTTGCTGCTCTCATTTGATACATTAAGCTACTCTTTTGCTACTTTTAACATTTAGTTAATCTTTTGCTACATTTAGCTTCTAGCTACTGATTTATCTAACTTTTTGCTGCTACTGACTTTTAATTAGTGTTTTGCTTGTTTAGGCTTTTTTTCAAGTTGTAGCTCTGTCCATTTGCTTTTTAAGAATCAGCTGGTGTTTTGCGTGCTGTACATTTTAGCTAGTGTCCTTCTTGTTTTAGCTTTTACAACTAGCTTATTTGGCAACCTTCAGCGCTCATTTTCTCTGTTTTATTGGTCATTTCAGACCCACACATTTCTGATTGAAACCACTCGTGTTTATGAAACATTAATGAGATGCTATCGGTTGATTTTGTGTCGTTTTACACCAGATCAGAGTCGAACTCTGTGTTTGTGTGTGAGCTCACACACCTGAACAACCACCAGCTGATCTTTTGTTAGCAGAAAGGTCGAGCTGCTTCTCTCTGTCCTCCCTCTGAATATTCACACAACCTGCTCTGTCCTCCTCAGACTGGAAGAGAAGACTTTTTAACAGATGTTGACACAAGAAGAGCATCACATGTTGGTCTCATTCCCTCAGATGAAGCTGTAATCTGTAATCTGTAATCTCTTCTGTCAGGCAGGTGTGCTCTGGACTTGGAGCATCATCTCTCTGTGGTGCTGATGTTGCACAACCATCAGCGCGCACACACAAACAGAAACAAACCAGGACGCGGCGTGTTCCAGACTGGTTCTGGTTCTGGCCCGTTTCTGAGCGAGGCTGCGCGCTCCGGACCCAAACAACATGACTGACACGCGCATCCGACAAAACGCAACACAAGCATCAAATCCGCACCTGTGCGTGGAGAAATTCAGAAACACTCACGCGCTCCAGCTGATTGATCCATCGCTTTGGATTGTAGGAGGTGGGGGTTTAATGAGCCCCCTCCCCAACGCGCGCGCGCACCTCTCCAAGAAAGACAGGCGGAAGATGCCGCGCCTGGTTTTGACGGTCCGGTGCAGCCTGCGGGCTCCGGTCCTCCTCCTGCTGGACTCCTGGGCTCGGATCAGCGCACCTCCTGTGGATGCTGAGCAGGACTGAGCAGCTCCGCTGATGTGGGCTGAAGAAGAGGAGGGTGAGGAAGAGGATGAGGAGGGTGATGTCGCGGGAACTGGAGCCTGAGAACGAGAACAGCCTGAGTCACCCCGCTTTTTTAACTCTCATGTGCCTGACCGGTGTTTGGCTGCCGACAAACCCCCCCCCCCCCCCCCCCCTTCTTGGATCTCTATTATTATATCTGGACCGTTTAAAGCCTCTTTGAATCTTTTCCACACATCCTGTTTCCAGATCTGTGAAGGAAACGCGCCTTCAGCTCCTCACTTTTTTTTATTTATTATTATTTTATTTGTATTTGATTTCCCTCCCTCGTGCGCAGCAGCAGCTCCTATAGAAAAATGTGGGTCAGTGCCCCACTTCATGCACATACTGCTGCCGAAACATGAAATATTCAATAAGTGCTTCTGAAAAATGGATTGATCACGTGCTGCTGAGGGGTTTTTATCATCACTGACAGGTTCACACGTTTGTACCCCTGTGGGTATGTATGGAAGCCCATTACTGCCACTTTAATTAAAAATAAACTAGGACCATCTGCAAAGAGGCTGATGCAGCAAAAACGTGAAAAGGTCTGCATCAAAGAGACACGGAGGGAAACAATGTTCCACTGAGGAACGAAAAAAGAACTGGACTGGAGCTGATGAGAGAAGTAGCTGCAGCTGTGACAGGTGAGGCAGAGCAGGTGTAGGTGGGCGTGGCAGTTCGACAACTGATGGCACACAGGAACGAAACGAACACAAAAACCAAAAGAGAAAATGAAAAAAAGTACATCAAAGTTCATGCTCGGTCAGGTCATCCGTTTCGCCTTCTATCCAGAGCGCTTCATCAGCCTGAGGAGTCCCAAATGTTTTTTCCCACTACACTCCTTTAGTGGACCAACCAGTTTGCTGGTGATAAGATGGTGTCTGGGGGCTGTCCTGTCCCCCGTTGACTCCTCCCCAGCAGGCACAGTGGTTCAAGACATCAAAGTTCATGCTCAATCATCCAAGTACAAAATCCAATAATGGTCAATCTGCTCCTCTCATCACCATCAAACTGGTTGGTCCACAACTGCTTGGTGGGAAAAACAGTTTACTTGCCTGAATAAACCCTGCAGATAGAGGGCGAAACGTCTTTCCACAAAAACGAAAAGGTCCAGATGACCTGACTGACCATTACTGAAAAAAACATCAAACACAAAAAAACAAAAACTGATTCCAAAGTCATAATTACGAGATGCAAGACACGACCTAATGTCAGGATCCGTGTCTTCTGAGTTGTTCTTTGGTGCTTTTGGTGTTTATTTTTAGCTCTTTTTCCTTTTGTATTTAGGCGTGTAATGCTCCAGCAGGGAGGAGAGCTCTTCTGCAGCCTGATGTCCTGGTGCTCATCAAGGGAACGGGTCACTTGTGGTTGGTTGGACGCCATCGTGTAAAACAAACTCCCACACTTGTTGCTTTCTACGTGTTTCAGTTTTTTTTTCCAGGTGTCCATCAGTTCCCTCTTCCTCACTGAGTTTCTGTTCTTCAGTTTTGTACTTTCTGTCATCGTTAAGTTGAATTAATGTCATTTTGAGTGTGACATGAGACTTTATCCCACCCACATTTTTTTTATGTTGTCGGTACCGGGGCTTGAACCGGCGAGACACTTGGCTTGCCATACCAAGCCACCTTCGTCTCGCTCCTGAACTCCTGGATCAAACGTCAAATCAGCTGCATTTCACCGCGCTGCCCACGAGAAATGCAGCTGATTTAACCATTAAAGTGCATTTATGAAAGAAAAGTTCAACTGAGACACACATTTACTATAATTACAAGCAAACAAATCATTGTTTTTAAGTGTTAATCTTGTTGAATTCTTGTTAAAGTTCTCCACCGGCCGCCATTTGTCAGCCAATCGATTTTTGGCACAACACCGGTCCACGTTTCCAGGTGGTCAAAGGTGACGCGGAATAGATGCGACATGTTTGGCAGCAAGTGTGTAATTATGTTTCATTGAGATTTTATTCATTTGATTCCTGCAGCAGCCAATACATGCACAGCTCTGTGCATGTAGAAACACGGTTGATGAAGGAGTTATAAAATAAATTGTAAAGTCAAACTAATTTTAGCTCCTGCAGATGATTTCCACCTTTAAATAGGTGGTCCAGTTTGGTTGTCATGGTTTGAGAGAGAAATGACTAAATCACAGCAGATTCTTCCAACTGAGGTCGTTTTAAATCTTTAACCTGATTTTTGTCCTTTTTTCCACCCAGACATGACGACTGATTGAGTATTTTTCCTGAAATGAGCCACTCTGTGTTTAACTCTAGTGCAGCACGACACAAAAAACAACTCACCTGTTCTTTGCTCTTCCTGTTAGTTTATTTTAGAGCTCATTTTTATGACCTCAAGTCTTGTTTTTTAAAAGTTAAATGTATAAGGACCTTTTTATCTTCTTGGATCTTTGAACTTTGTGCAATAAAAAGTCAGAACTTCAGGACCTGTTTGAAAAAAATCTGATTTCTTGTTGGCCATTTAATCAAACTGAGTTTTTTTTTTATAGTCATTCACCTCAGAGTTGTGTTTTTATTTTAATTTTAATTCTTTTACTAGTCTTGCTTGTTCAAGTCAATATTTTAACAACTTCTCGTGTATAATAAACTGAATAGAATTGAAATGAATATAAAATTGATCTATCTAAAAAAAATCTAAAAAAATCTAAAAAAAAAAAAATCTAAGGATCCTTTTTTAGATTTTTCTACCTGGATTATTGAGCATGCATCAGGGTAATATAAAATTGACTTATCTCCAACAGGGGGCAGTATAACTCTTCTCACATCTGCAGGACAGTCTGGACCAGGGGTCTGCAACCTTTATGATCAAAACAGCCATTTATGCCCCTTTGTTCACGAAATTAAACGTGTCACAACACCTGCTACAACTGGGATTCTCAACTGGTGGCCCACAAACCACTTTAAGTTTGTTGGAGGGCGCTTTTCTGGACGGTTGGGGTGATTTTAAGACGAGATTCTTATAAAGAAGAAAAAAATAATATAGTTTTTGCCCATTTTCTAAAACTAAAACAATAAACTATGCATTCTTATGTGATTTTTTTAATTGTAGAAAAAATATGAATCCTACTTTGAAGAAGTAAAGCTTAAAGTGAAAGTGAGTATAATTTACTCCTTGTAATGTTCTAGTGGCTGAAAATAGAAGTGTTCAATATTTTCCATGTCAGAATGAATGAAATTGTCAGATCTCAGCCAAAAATTTGGTTATAAATATATGAAATAAAACAAATACATTGCTTCACTATGTAAGTCGCACGCATGCTAATTTATGCAAAAAACTGTGACTTATACAGAGAAATTTACAGTAATCAAAAAACTGGCCTATTTTTTATATTCACTTTACTTTTATTACTTCAAAGTAGGATCCTTAATAAATCTTTTTACAATTTTTTTTCATTCAACCTTTATTTAGACAGATAAGTCACATGGAGCCTAGAAGACTCATTTACAAGTGAGATCTTCTTAGACAGACAAAAAGTCATGAAACCGGACGTATTAGGAAATGGAGGTGAAAAAAATCATATTAAAATCTTTCTTCTTCTGCAGCTCTACAGTGAACTGCAAAGTTTAGGGTTTAATTATTCTTTTAAACAAAATTGGTGAAAATGATCTTTCTTTACATGAACCTGGTCTTCATTTAGTCTTAAAATGTTAAAATATCCATGAATGTTAACAATCATTATCTTTAGTTTTATAAAGTCTCCCTGCGATTCATAAAAGCCCCTTCAACAAACTTGAAGTGGCCCATGGGCCACCACTTTGAGAATCACAGCTGTAGCAAGTTTTGTATAGATAAGAGTTATGCAATTTAGACATATTTATTTATTTATTATAGATTTATGCCCAGTTATTCCTGAAAGTTTCATTACCTTCCAGTGGTTTGTGGGATATTTTGCTGACAGCGGAGCTCATTTGTAGCAAACCTCTCTCTGGTCTGGAGGACAGGAAGTGAAAAACATGCATCTTCTGTTTTCTCTCCGCTGTTCATTGATTCAGGCAACACATGCTTGACGAGGAGTTTGTTCACTGATGTGTCATCAGGTGCTCTGTCATCACCGTTTGCTGTGTGAATAGGAACTAAACGGAGTGAATGATTATACAGAACATTATATACATTATATTACATTATACAGAAAATTATGTTACATTATACCAAACATTTGGAAAGAGCTACACGTTGGATTAATTCTGCTTGGATTAAAATATGCTTAAAATATGCTGGAGGAAACCAGATGTTTGCTTTTAAATTCAGGTTTTAGTGAAAGTTCACCTGCTGCTCCCCTGGTCTGGGGGTACAACTGAGTTTTATTCTTGACCAGTCACTAACTCCCGAGGAGAACGAGAGCTGACAGGCAAAAGGAATGTGATCTAATGGAGAGCGGAAAAGTACTGGTCGTGGTCTGAACCTCCCACCTCCCCTGCCTCCCCCGTCCAGTCCAGCTCCCCGAAGCCACTTCCAGGTACAAAGTAGAAACAACCTGAAGTTTCAGTACAAAACAACACAAAGGTCTAATTTGAGGGCTGTAAAGAAGTTCTATTGTTCTTGATGGGACATTTTCACAGCATCTCCTCGAGTTGATCTGATGACGGTGCTCAGCTTGACCAACATTTCCTCAAAGAGTGGAAAATCAGATGTTGGATCTAAAGTTTGATGAGGAACAAACAAAAAGTTTTGTAAGTTCAATCATCCAGGCAGAAAATAACAAAACAAAAAAGGTTAAATCATCTGGACCTAAACGTTTTGTCCCCATCCAGAGGACTTCGTCAGTCTGAGGACTTTTTCCTGAACCACTTTGGCCTTGGTTGTTAATGTGAGCAGCAAGTTGACCACCTGGCCCAAAACACTTGATTGTTCATGATGACTGGTGGTTTCTAATGGTGGTTTGCATGTGTTCAAAGCTGCTGAGATTCCAACAGGAGGTTGTCTTGAAACACAGCTGTGAAGGCGGGACAGATCTGGTTGGCAGGCCGCAGACTGATGAAGTCCTCTGGATGGGGGAACGAAACATTTCTTCACCTGAAACAGGTCCAGATGACACAATTTAACAATTTTTGTTGTTTTGATGATAAATAAATTCAGTTAAAAAACTTTTGAATAATCCAGCTCAGTACCAACTTTTACAAGATCCTATGAAGGATGAACCCAGGGATGAAGACAGACACCTGGGGGAACTCAGGTGTAACAGTTACCAAATTTAACAAACAAAATCAACGGCAGCGCAGGACTTAAACAGAACGTAGGAATCAAACGATCACAGGAAAACACAGGAGCCACCATGACAGAACTGTGGAAGAACAAAGTACGTTGTACCTCTGGGGAAGAACTTGAGGTGGTATGCATATAAAGACAAAAAGCAAAGACATGTGAAGAGAAAACAAGGATCAGGTGAGTGTGGGTGGGGCAGGAGCACTCTCCTCAGAACATTACCATTCCCATCTTTAACAAGCTTAACCTGCTGCACATCCTTTCCAACTTGATCCCTCTGTCTCGCCTACTTTAGTGTCCAGCCTCCCACAACTCATCATACGCCTTCAGCTTCGTCTTTGCTCCATTACATCTTCTTATACCCTTAAAAACAGAATGAACAACATTTTATATTAAAATATGTCGCTTTTGCTTCTCTACTCTCAATTTCCCGTTAAAAACATCTTGATAAGCTATAAATCTGCTGCTGACGAAGTCCTTTTTCGTGTTAACTGTGGCTCCATGGACTTATTGTCACACATTGACAGAATGTTTTCCTTTCAAAGAACACTTTTCTTGGAAAAACAGCCGATGTTGCCGCTCGCTCTGCAGTCGGGACGGAAACGGTTGTTTTGTTCAGTCAGGTGGGGTTCTTTTGTACCCAGGTTGAAAAGTGATGTAACAGAACAAAATATTAACAGGAGGCTTTTGGAGCGTAACACTTTGATTAAAGAAACTGGAGCGAGACGGGAGCCACGCCGATCTGGACTGAAAAAAATGCAGGAGTTGTACACATTTAAAACTGTTATTATTCTTTGATCTTTATTATTATTATTTTTTTTCAACATTTGTGCAAAGAGCTGCATTTAGGTTGAAACAAAGCTTTTTACAAGTTTATGATTGTGTCCAATAGCTTGTCAAAATTCAATATGAGTTTAAGGAAATTTAAATGTGTGCCGACTCAGAACATGGTCATGATGACGGTGTCTTTTAGGTTAAAAGTTGGATTGTTTCAGCTAAAATCTTCATTGTTGGAAGACTTACCACAGTTTTCAGATTATAAGCTGCATTAGGTGAAACAAGTTCATTCTGACAGATTTTTGTACACATGAAATCAATTCACAACCAGAATTAATAAGGCTCACTGTGAATTTTTGAGAAACTTCAAGGATTTGAAGTGCACCTTATAGTCTGAAAAATATGGTATGTTGTTTCACGATAACTGGTTCTTGAACAAAACCAGTTCCAGAACCCCAGAGCCTTTTTTTTTTTTTTCCCCAAAGTTAAACCAAAAATATCCACGGGTTGATTTTCCCACCACTTTTCTTGTGTGTTTTGTCAGACAACGTCATCATCTTGTGTCCAAACAACAAGATGCAGTTTGGTTCCTCTGAAAACACAATTAAAAAAAAGTTCCTGTTTATCCACATGTGTTTTGGGAACATTCTCAGAGAGACGGTGAGTCTGCGAACAGTACACCGTAGGGGTTTATTCATAATTCTGGTGCTGCTTCAACTGTTGATGACACAAGAAAACAACAACGGTTGTAGATTTTGGTGTTTAGTTTTGTTCAGTGGAACAAAACCGTACCTAAACATGTCAAGTGGTTACAAAGTAGTTTACAGTAAATAATTTAGAGCAGTAGAGTCAGAATTTAGATCTGACTCTTGAAAAGGGAACTGAAAACCAGACCGTGGTAAATCTGGGCCACTTAACCTCTCCCCAGTACCACGTCATCCAGGCGGTTACCGTTTTGTACCCATTGCCTGTTTGTTTATTTCTCTTGGTTAATTATGTTGATGAATATTGAGATAATTGTTGATTATGAAAGAACGTGTTGCAGCTCGAAACACACAGATGTTTACGTTCTCTTAATTAAAACTTAGCCCTGATCCTAATCAGATTCTAACAACAAAATATTTTTTACAAGTTTGGGTACAAAATGGCAAAGAGACAAAACAACAAAATCTGGAGGCTTTACTTAAAGAATCCACTGAAACCCTGCCTGGACATCTCTTCAATGGCTTCCTGTCAGTTTTAAGTTTTGCTTTTAACAATTTACTATTCATTTAAGCTGTTGAGTCATGATGATTCATGACGTCTTCTTAGATCTCCAAGATCCAGATTAAAACATGTGTATGGAAGATAGAATTTTAAATCTCATGTTTACTTTGGTTCCTGAATTAAATTTTGCACGAGTTTAATTAATCTACCTTTGTTCTGCCTTATACATACATTTTTCTCCCTTTTTGTCCCTGTTGCAAAACAACTAAGGACAATTGGAATTTGTCTCGGTCAGTGCATGTTGTGAGCTTGAAAACGTGAAAAATAGGCGAGGTACTAACTTCCATAGTGATGTGTGGCAACATCTAGGTGAAAGAAAGTTTCCCATGTAAAACTGGATGAGAATCATCTTCATTGCACAGAAGCACAACAAAATTACATTTCAGACGGCTATTAGTCCAAAGAGAAAACAAACATGGGTAGACGGGGATGCCTGAGGCCGCAGCCTCGTGGGAAGCGCTGCCCTTTTTGTTTAGATAAGGAAAAGGGAAAACACGAGGAAACAGTAGGTAAAAAAAAAATCATATCTCACACTGTGTCCTTGACGGGACACACAGGTTGCAAAACAAATTTCAGCACAATAAAAAGCAACATACTGGTGACATAAAGACTATTCCATAGCTTTCAACACCTGATGATCTGTGTTTTGAACCTGTATGCTTCACACAGGTTAGTCGTTATATTTATTATCTGCATCATTTTTATATCTATACACACATACCAGTCAAATTGTTTGAGGAAACTCAGCTTTCTAGTTTTTATATTGCTTAAAAGATTAGTTTCCTTAAACAAGGCCACCACTAGCCACCCCCTGGCGCCGCCATTGCACCTAGTGTTGGACAAATTTCTCCCTACACTCTCCAGGATCTGTCACTCTTTGCTGCCTTGGACAAGAAAAAAAAATATAAATTTACAAAGTGTAATTCCTCCCCGCTTGAATATTTAGCACCAGAAACTTTAAGATTTACTTTCACTTCCTGTTCAACTCCAGAAAAACACTCATCTTGAAAACATTTATTGAATCTGTCAGCGACGGGGGCATCGGCGTACCGCCTGTTTATTCTTCCTTTTACGTTCTGACTTATCAGGTCTGACTGTAAAGCACTTGGGTCAACCTCAGTCATTTTAAATAAGATAAGATAAGAACTTTATTGATTCTGCCGGAAATTGCTATTCAAATAAAATTAACATGATTCTTATCTGCTTAGACAATGATTAGGGAAGAAAAACCCACCTATTTTATTGTTACCTGTTTCAAATCTTCTTTAAATAAACCAGAACCTAATCTTTTGCAGCTGAAGTTGACGTGTTGCATAAAAGACAACTCTGTCATACTCAAACTTATTTACTGTTCATGTGAAAGTCTTATCAGTTAGAGATGCATTCATCAAAGTTTCACATATCTTTGTTGAGAGGATAATAATGATTAGATCCTGAGCTGGTTGCATCAACATGATGTGCTGAAGATGAAAACAATCTGACGTGCGGCTGCTTGTTATGATCATGTTCAGCTGGGATCATCTTACAACTTCCTGTAAACTGGGAACATGCAACGTTCTTGTTGTGCACATTTCACACTTTGCATCGCAGCACAACTTTCTATTTTCATTGCTTAATGAACAACAATCACCCAAAGTGGTGATTTAATTTCCAGGGAAGACAAACTGGTTTTATATGAAAAACAATCCCAGAGGTGCTGACGCAGCTGGCTCTTATGCAAGAAGAGTTTTGTGTGGTACAGTGTGTTCTCTGATGAAGGTATTTTTATTCTAAACCATGACGGCAGCACGTTCAGAGCCATTCAAGGAGAGGACGCTGCTGTCTGAGGCAAAGAAACCAAACAATTCCTCATCATTAAGAGAATTAATCCACATTGTGTTGTTATTATTGGATTAAAAAATGCAAATAAACATAAATTAGTCAGCTTTGATGAACGATGTCATACTCTTCTTTTAAAGAGGGATGTGCAGTATGAGCTCACTCAAACACAAGAAAAGGAACATTTCACATTCTCCATCTGCAAAGTGAAAGCTTACTAGTAAAAATAAGCGTTCTGAAGGAAATTCTTGTTTATTAAATATAATTCAAGAACAAGCAGGTACATATGAAGTACCATGTACTGTACGTACCATGTATATGCCTATTAAGTACATATTACATAGTGGTAAGTACATATTAAATCTGTAATAACAAGTACCCGATAAATTTAGAATAAGTACCAGGTTCGTACCCAAGTAAGCAGATACATTTCTGGTATGTACCCTATTAACCAGGCAAAATACCAGGTATGTAGCTGGTGTTTACTAGAAGGGTTCCTAGTGTGCACCCGGTGTAAACCAGGTAAGTACCTAACATGTACCAGGTAATTATGAAGTATTCTGCTGTATTGTGTTTTGGTAGCCTACTATTGTTTTATTCATTAACTTGTTGTGGTCTAGTTTTATTTTTATTACTTACAGCTTTTCTTTAATAATTTTATCACATCATCGCAACATTTCTATGTATATTTTGTGGGTTTTTCGTCTATAAACGCCAGTTGATTTTAACCTGTTTATTGTTATGCATCTAAATTGTGTTCATTTTATGCCACAAAGAGAAGAAAACAATACGTTGATGAAAAATATTGTTTACATCTAAAATAACTCCTCGTGTTTTCGTAACTTGTTTCTGAGTCCCCCTGATATTTCTAGTAAAAACACACAATGATTTCGCAGAATGAAGTCCGCCTGCCAAAAGGCACCAGACCCTCTTCAGGTTGCAGATTATGTAAAATTATCCGTTGCTTCTGGAGGCGTTACCTTTCTGGGAGAGCCAAATTCAATAAACCCCGCCCTATAGATGCTCTGATTGGTCAATACATGACGTAAATAAAAGCCCTCTTTTACCATTGGCTAAAGCGCCGCGCTTCAGGAAAACATAATTATACTAACCCCGCCCCTTTTTTGCTCTCATTGGTCAATTGGTCGAGTAAATAAAATTCCTCCCTTCCTATTGGCTGAAGCGCTGTACTTTTCTGCACGAGGCCGCGGCTGTTGTGAATCGTTCGCTGAGACGTGAAGTTGGATGCGTTAGCTTAGCATGGTTTAGCGTCAGATGCTGTCGACACAGAAAGACACAGAAAGGAGGCGCTGAAACTCCCGAACGGCTGAAAACATGAAGTTCGTTCGTTTTATCATGAAAAACGCCGCGTTGGCCAACGCGCCGAAACACATCGAGCATTTCTCTAAATTTTCTCCGTCGCCGCTTTCCATGAAGCAGTTTCTGGACTTCGGTGAGTAAATGGAGCTCTTATATGCAGTTTCACTTAAATGTGATCGTAATGCAGTTAAAGTTTGCAACAAATGGTCAAAGTGTGTTTCATATTTGTGAAATGAAGGCTAGACGTCTGCTCCTAGAGCCTGGACATGAAGTTCTCTGAAGTGTTGCATCAGATCTGCTGCACCGTTTGAAGACAGAACTGATCATTTGAAGACAGAACTGAACTATTGATCAATCACAAAAACATTATCTGCACCTAAATGTACCAAACACCGATGAACACAGCTGTTTGCGTGCAAAAATAGTATTTACAATGCAAAATGCATGGAAATAGAACATATGTTTTAGTTTTTACTCGTATTTTTTCTATAAATGTGACTCTATTAGTAAATTTGATTCATTTAACTGTCATAAAACAAACATAATCATGCACTTTTAAGTTTGCAATTCAAAGATTGTTAAAATTTTAAAAAGTGGCAAGTTTGACAGCACATAAAAACACGAACAAATGAATTAATTTGACATTTCTGCATGTAGAATGGGCTAAATTGGTTTAATTCTCTCCTGATCAGCTGTGCTTTTTGTGTCCTTTGTGTTAACTAGGCTCCATCAACGCCTGCGAGAAGACGTCCTTTGTGTTTCTGCGGCAGGAGCTCCCTGTAAGACTCTCAAACATCATGAAAGAAATCAACCTCCTGCCTGACAAAGTGCTCTTGACCCCGTCTGTGCAGATGGTGCGGAGTTGGTGAGTCCAGCTGATAATCGATTATTGTGATGTTATGTAACCCAGTGCCTCAGACTTTTATTGAACTGTTCCATCCTAAAACCAAAAGCAGTAAAATCAGTGCCTCTCAAATTTATGGTGCCTCTTGTTTAACCTGCTTGTTTGCAGGTTTTATTACAACCACAGCTGCTGGTGTTTGCCTCAAACCGAAGCTGTTTACTCGCCCTCATAACTTGCATAATGCTCTGAATCAAAACAAAAGCCTTTGACCAAGTTGTGCTCGCTCCAACTGGCTGCGAGCAGAGGTTGTGAGGCGTGGCTGCGAGCTCTGAACTTTACCCCAGTTTCCACGTCACAGACCCACGTGACGCGTGTTTTTCTCAGTGGTCTTGTCTTCTGCCTCCTTTGTGAACTTTCATTTCCTGCAGAGGCGCTCGGCTCGTCCTTCCCCTTCTGTGTTTCACGTGTTCCCGTGTTTGTCTCTGCTCTTTTCAGGTACAGTCAGAGTTTGATGGAGATCCTAGACTTCTTAGACCAGAATCCAGACGACCACAAAGTGCTTTCAGAGTAAGTTTTAGGTGAACGTGTGTTCCAAACTGCACAAAGACACCCGTTTTCACACCCACTCCATCTGTTTTTGTGACATTTAATGAGAACTCCTGACAGCTGGATGAAACTAGAACTTTAGAGTTTGAAGGAACTCAATGCAAAACTGAAAAATGAAATCAAACATAAAAATTATTATCCTGATATTTATCAAATGGAGCTGTTTGAAATGATTTACTGCAGTAGTTGTCCATAAATATCAACATGTAATGCTGTAATGCAGGTACGCACTCAGTGTAAACACAGCTGAATCTGTCAATAACCATGTGGCAGCTAGAGTCACTTGATTGACCTATACTGTATTAGGCAGTGGATGTAGGTAAACAAATACAGCTGGTATTTTCCATCACTTTGCTTCTTAAGGTCATTGGTTCCCTACCATGGTCCTTGAGGAACACCATCCTGCATGTTTTAGTGGTTTCCTGCTCCATCACGCCTGATTCAGTGGTTTAATAACTTCTTCAAGTTCTGCAGAAGCCTGTTAATCACCTGTTCATTCAGATCAGGTGTGTCAAAGCAGAGAAACAACTTAAACATGCAGGATGGTGTTCCTCAAGGACCAGGGTTGAGAACCACCGCTTTAGGTATATGTATGGTAGTCAATACATTTTGTTCACATTTTTTTTAATTTACGGACACGTTAACCATCAATATGAGAAAAATATTGTGCAGATTTAGTTTCTTTACGATTATTTTTGTCTGGTCTTCATGACTTTGCAATGAGGACCAAGTTATTCTGGTTTCTGTGAATAACAAAGCAGAACATGCTGCTCAGAGAACCCCGAGTCCCTGCCTCAGGCCACAGGCTACATGTGTCAGACTGATTGATTTAATGACAAACTGTATTAATTTAACCCAACGTGACTTCTCCGTTTGCTTTCCAAACTACACCCGATCAAGTACCGTAGTTCATCCACGGTGCAGCACTGGTCTCTGTTAGGTTAATGCCAGTACAAGACATTGTTATAACTATCAAACCAGCATGGAAATTATTTTTAATAATCAAATATTGACTTCAAAAGTAGATTTTAATTGTATTTTTCTTATTCTAATTATTAACTTTCAATAAGCGGTATTTGTTTGTTTTGCCATGATCTCTGTTGCTGACACGTCATTAAAACAACCCACTGCCAGCCGGTTGACTTCATTTGTCCTGTCCAGGTTCGTGGACGCCCTGGTCACCATCAGAAACCGACACAACGACGTGGTGCCGACCATGGCGCAGGGCATCATCGAATACAAAGAGAACTTTCCCCAGGACACGGTCACCAACCAGAACATCCAGTACTTCCTGGATCGGTTCTACATGAGCCGCATCTCCATCCGAATGCTCATCAACCAACACAGTGAGTCAGCAGTATTTACTTAGGTTGATTTCTTTTCATTAATTAATTTTGTTGTGTAATATTTAGAGTCCAACCGATATATCGGTTAGGCCGATATTTTAGGCTGATATATCTGTTGGGCCAATATTTTAGGCCGATATATTGGTATCGGTGATAATTGGCCCATTATGCGCTGACATAAACACTGGGAACCAGCAGTGTCCTTACTTGCAAAATGGTGTCATTGTACAATGTATCCAGCAGAGGGCGCATGCAGACTACTTTCCAGTCATGACTATGATGCATACTTGACTCGGAGCGCAGCCGAAGCATGGAATAATACTGTGTAGCGTATTTTGATGAACAGAGCATGGTAACGTTATTGTAACTGATCTGTAAAATAAAAAAAATAAAAACCCACAATAATAAATTCTCTTCCGTCCTCTAACCCACTTGTTTCATGTTAGGAATCAAATGTTTAACTTTATCTAGAACAATAAATCTAATGTAGAGGTAAAATATATCAGTTTGTCGTCCTCAATGAAATGCATTGTTTGTCTGAAATCTTTACTTCCCTTCAAAGAAAAAACAAAACTCTGCTGCAGTCAATACTAATTACACCTTCATCATACGTGACTGACATGTCTTTGTTTAATTTATATTTTTGTAACACACTTGATAACGTTACGCTGAATAATGGAGGATAGAAAATGTGAACACACGTTATGAAGACTGCAGGTGTTACAACAGGTATAAAAGTAGCTGCTTAGATTCTTGGGGGTGGACAAAGTTCAGAAATTTTTAACCAATATATTGGTTATTGATCTTAGGCCCAATATCTGTATCGGCGATAGCCACAATTCCAATTATGGTCGGCCTCTAATAATATTTCAAGTCAATAAATTTTTCTATTGCTTTTTTAATTTAATTTTTGAAAACACTTTTCTCTGCTCGTTTTCTGACTTTAGCCTAAGATGATTATAAAAGTATTTTAGTCATTTTGTTGACAAATAGTTGGAAATTAATATCTTTCTATAACGAAACGTGAGATTTAATCATTTCTTGGTATAAATATCACAAATCTTGAGAGGTAAGATTTGTTTTATTAAGCTCTTGTCTCAAGCTGACTTATTTGTTTGTTATGGCCAGTAGAGATCTTTAAATATCGACACCAACTTTGTAAGAAGAGCGTGACTGGATCGATACTTGAGTTTCTAGAGAAGCAAAAAAAAAAAAAAAATGCTTCGTCATTTTGTTTCTGAACAAAAAACAAAAAATTCAAAAAAAAATATTTCTAATGAGTTATTTCTAATGAGTTCTAATGAGTGCCTTTTTAATGTTCTTTCTTTAAAGAAAACAAATTAAAACTAGAAAAATTACCAGTGTAAAAATATTATTGTTGCACTGATTTTTATTGATCTCAGATTATCGGGTGAATATGACGACGAGGAGATAAATCTGCTTCTTATCTTCATAAAATCAGCAGTTCAGTCCAGTCTGATCCAAACAACCGACTAAAGACAGAACACGCGGTCACGAAGGCGTCGTAAACTTCAGCTTTTATTCCTCATTGAAGCAGATAGTCTGCCTCTTTAGCTGGTTTTGTGCAGAGGCCCTTCAGCTGCCTTCAGCTTGGAGTAAAAACCCGACTGGAGAGATTTAAAAAGCATCCTGTTGTTCCGGTTTGATCTTGTCCTGTCCGGAGTTTTATTTGTTCTAGATAGTGTCATTCAGCCGGCGTGCAGAACTGCTGATGCATGCAGAGTTTCCAAACTGCACGAACCTTTACGACTTTTACATAACCTGATCTGTAGGGACTGTTTCCACACCGGCAGGTTTGGGTCCTGCATTTATTAACTCGTGTTCTTTTTCCAAAACAAGCGAAGGACTCATCAGACACGTCTACGTCTGAACCTTCTGAACGTATTCTTTAGAAAATCATTGTTCTGAATGCAGTGAAGACTCGCTGGTTTTTAATTAAAGATGTTTAATTTTTTTCTTCCTGCAGCTCTTGTTTTTGACGGCACAACGAACCCCGTCCACCCGAACACCATTGGGAGCATCGACCCTCAGTGCCACGTGGGAGATGTAGTCCAGGGTGAGCGTGCGTCTCGCTTTGGGTTTTAGATTTATTTTTGTTTACAAATCTAATTTTGTTGCCTTTTTTTTTTTTTTTCTCAGATGCCTTCCACAGCGCCAAGCTGCTGTGTGAACAGTACTACCTGCGCTCCCCGGACCTGGTCCTGCAGGAGCTGAACCGTAAGTTGTTTATCTTTGTTTAAAGATAAAATCAGGAGCTCTGCCTGTCAAACCAGATCTGAAACATCCTGAAGTCCAAGTGAACTTGTTTGTTGGTCTGTTTGTGCAGATAAGAAGAAGAATCATCCAGCCACCATCGTGTATGTGCCCTCTCACCTTTACCACATGCTGTTCGAGCTCTTCCAGGT
>JARVLU010000489.1:25780598-25803209 GCA_031762415.1 Simpsonichthys santanae | reverse complement strand
ACTTGTTAAAAAAAATCTGTATGCCTCTCTTATGATTGTCTATTGTTGATTGTCCAAGGAAAATCTACTGTTGCTGTAGTCATCATTCTTTGTTTGTAGCCAGGTCTCTTGTAAATGAGGCTATGGCAAGCTGATTGTGTCATTAATGGCCACGTTTTACCTATTGCATGACACAACAGCATGTCATACTGCTCAAGTGCCATCTAGCAGTTGAAAATGATACTTTTCAATATTTCCATGTAGGATTGAATGAAAATGGTCATATCAGCCAAAAATTGGTTTATGAATATGGGAAAAATCCATAAATACGTCGCTTTAGCGTACAAGTCGCAGGGCGTGTAAATAATGCAAAAATAAACTGTGACTTATAGGCTGAAAAATACAGTACGCTATTTTTTCTCAGCAGGGACTGTTTTCAACCATAAAGGAACGTAACTCGTCAAGTTTTTACAGCAGAAGAATAGAAGTGTTTAAGTACTCCCTTAGAGGTTAAAGCTGGTTGACATTTTCAAAACATAGAGCTAAATGCTACATGCTAACAGTGGAAAAACACTTCTCAGTTTACACAGTACAGAAGTGCTCTGGTTCATGGGAATAATAAAGAGATAAGAAGCTGCAGGAGGTGGTCTGAACCAAATCAGTGAGTCTTTGAGGCGCTTTCACTCTGAGATCTATAATTCATTTTCATGACTTGATCTTAAAGATTTGTTTTTTTTAGATGAAATGCAGCTCATCCGGCCGTTGCCTCAGAGTATTTTAATCATGTTGCTGGCGTCAAAATAAATTCTTGTTCTATCTGTTTGAGGAACCAACGTTTTGAACTGTTTGAATCCGTCAGTCAGCTCATACTGGATTCAGCTTGTACGGGTTTTATGGAAAAAATAAAACAAAAGAAAAGGTTTCTCTGTAGTCTGTTTGATCCTCTTTTTGTTTCCTGACGGGAGAGGAAACCACACGACTGCAGGTCAGATCAGTTGAAAGTTACATCCCTTCAGCTGGACAATGAATGTTAGTCCTGCTCTTTGGACTGAAGTTCAGTCAAACATCTTTGAGCTTCTGTCTGAACGTTGAAGTCACCGAATATTAAAGTAACTGACTCTCAGCTGTAACAGCAGCTTATTTAAATAACTAAATAAATAAATGGCGTTTCTGGAAGAGAAAGTTCTTTAATCTCCGTCTCGTGTCGTTTGAATCCTCCTAAATGAAAGTGGAGCAGATGGATCTCTGTTATGTCGGAGAACAAACACTATTCACGTATATAAACTCAGAGGAATTGACGTCACTCGTGGGATTTTTCTGATCGGGTGTCTCCGTGGGCCACTTGCTTTGTTTGTCCTGCACTGCTTGTCATATTTTACTTTTAGGTGAGAAAATGTGAACCACCATGAATCTTCCAGCAGAAAAACACAACTTTGCCTGAATTTAGTCTTTATTTAATCCACTTTTCTTCTGTTTTGAGTTGATTCCACCAAAGTCTTCATGAGCTCAGTTGTTCAAGTATTCATGTCTGTCACCAGACATCATTCATGGGAGTTTTAAAAGTTACAGATTGTTCCCAATATAGTTTATCATCTTTTTCCACAAATGATATGCTTTATGTAGGATCCCAGTAAATGGATTCAATTCAATTTAAAATACTTTATTAATCCCAGAGGGAAATGAAGTGATGTCGAAGCTCATCATCCTGGTTTCATTCAAGAGTTGTTAGATGCTGAGATGCTTGTTGTCACATCTGGCGGGCCTCTCGGTCCTCCTGGGCAGCAGAACTTCCTGAACGCCAGGCAGAGTTCCTCCCTGAGCGATGGTCACTCCTCCCAGCAGTCTGCTGAGCTCGTTGCCACCGACAGACGCCGAGGGATGATCCTGGTCCTCCCGTTGTCACGAGCCAAATTTCCCACCAGCTCCAGGATCTCGGCGGTCAGGTACTCGAGAACCACTGCCAAGTTGACGGGAATTCATCCACGGTGCCTCCTTTTCAACTCACTTGGGATTTGGGGCTGTAGTTGAGGTATTTGAGCTTTTGAGATGTTGATCAGCTGCTCCTGGTTGTTAAAAGCACCTTGTTGCCATGGTTACGCATTATGACAAATGCCTCAAAGTAAAAAGGTTTCAGTAAAAATCTTTCCAGCTTCACACCCACTGATACCAGAGGAAATGATCATTTGAAAAAAAAAAAAAAAAAAAGAAGTGATTTACATCCAGAAAAAAAGAGAAATGAAAGTTTTCAAAAGCTCAGAATGAAAGTAAGAGCTGCTCCAACATGCCGCCACCCTGAGCGGTGCAATTCTCCAACTAGATGTGCTCAAGTTTAAATTTAAATACTTTATTTATGGCTGAAGTGACAGAATTTAGTAAAAATAAATATTGTGTTGTGTAAAAATAAAAAAAGAAGTCAGTTCAATAAACTGGAAACGTCTTTCTAAACGATCAGACGTGGCAACACACGGCTCTACTCTGTTTCAAACTTTAACCATAAATATAATTTTGTTTGGCGTTTTGGAGAAGAACTTGGGCTTGAAGCGCTTCTAGATGTTTAACTTGATCATTTTCTACCTCCTGTTTGTTCACATACATTTTGATTTCTCAAAGGCTTCCTAAGATTAAGTAAATTAATATCGGTAAAGTTATTTTTTTTAAGTGAAAACGGCACAAAAAAGTAACATTTAATTACAAATCACTTCTTATGTAGACTATTTTTTCCATTTAAGATGAACAAGTCATTCTTTTTTTATTTTACTGCAACAACTTTGTCTTAAATGATCAGAAAAGCAGTGCAGTTTTATTGTATACAGTAGTCTAATGATCTGTTAGTTTTTATGTCTTCTTAGTGGTTTATAGGTTGCAACATTTATTTATAAGCTTCCTGTGTGGTCTTGAAAGATATGAAATTATTTTTTATAGTTTCCCAGGACTGGCTGAATATGGAAAAACATTTGTCTTTTCACATGTTTCAGTCTTTAAATAACAACGTGGACATTGTAATAAATAAATTTGTTAAATGATGTTTTTATGCACAGGAGATGAAACTTTTAAAAACCTTTCGTCACGGCCTGGCAGCAGTATCTGAACATTGAGCACAACGTGGAGCGCTTCATAACAAAAAACAAAAGCTGAGATTTAATAAAACAGTTAACAACAACACAAACATTTTATGTTAAATTACAGTAAATGTAGCTGGATGTTATAAATGAAATGTAGCTGGATGTTATAAATGTTCCAAAAGTTGACCAAAATTCAGAAAATTGGTGTTTTATGAGATAAAAATCCTACATTTAGATTCTAAACTGTACATTTTCAGTGGCGTGTGTCACTTCCTGTCTGTGCGTACAGCATTAAGCTCCTCCCATCGTGTAAAGCGGCGTCGACAGTCCACCACGAAGTGTCGTATGTGCGAGTTCAGTGGGCAGCTCGCTGTCCTGGTCCATGCCTGGGGGAGACGGCGTGCCCTCCTCAGACAAAGACCTCCGATTGACAGCGACACAATGGAGCAGGCACACAGCAGCCTCCTGACCGAGGAGACAAACGACACAATCGCTCTTTTTCTGCTGCCCCTGGAAGGAAGAGCCGTCGTGTTGCTCCGTAACCGCGTCACGTTTCTGTTGACGTATTACACATCAGGCCTTTCATCCTGTTGCCTGTTAATATACACAGAATACATATTTAATCTTTATTATTTCTCACTATCTTCAGCTCTGGTTCTAATAGATCTGTGGATCTTAGTGTAGTAGTAAGCGTCAAACCTGCTGAGGTTTGCAGAGTGAGGTTTGCAGAGTTTGGTAATGATGTCAAATAGCTGTCAAAATATGGAATTAACAAAGTTTTATATAAAATTTTACGCTTCAAACACAATTTCTACACTTTTAAATGATTGTTTGGCCCCAACGTTTCCCTTAACGCTCGATTGCGTCCCCAAAATAACCACGTTTGTTGCCTCTCGCCCTCGTCACTTTTAGTTGCAGTTTCTTTTCAAGAGAAAAAGAAAGAACTTCACCTCTTCTCCTTCAACCTGACGTCTCTAATTCCACCAGACTCCCTTTACCTCTGAGAACTGTTTCACAGTGAGGTGAACTCCTCAACGCTCCAATGTAAACACATTCATAATTATTGGCAACAAAACACTTATTGCAAACTATGCACCAAACATTTGGCAGTAGATGATGTTTGATGGTTATTTTTATCAAAATTGATACACAAATAGAAAAAACTAATAAAAAATATGCTGAAATATTGTTTATTTTAACAACTATGATGGCTTAAAAAGTACAATTATAAAAAGTATCTTTACAACTTGTTTTGTTTCATTTTGTAATACTATTTTCTTTCATTTCTCCATTTGTATGCTTTCTTTTATGATTTTCCACTGTTGCCATCACTCTTTGTTAAAACCAGGTCTCTCTTGTAAAAGAGTCCTGAGGCTCGATGAGATGAACTTGTAGAAATAAAGGTTGAATTAATTTGATAAATCCATTAAAGCCTTGAAAACAAATTCTAATCACGGTTAACTGAGCAGTGGCTAACTAAACTTTAGAGATTTGCATTGCTGTGGACTAAAGGTTGTTGCTTCTATGTCCAACATCTTCGGGTTGTCCCACCTGGTCCAGGACACATGGACTCATGACTTGGTGCTAGTCTGTGCACAAGTTTGTTTACTGATCCGAACACGCAGGGATGAGCTAATCGAAGCCAATCTAAAAATATCACGTTTCTGTTTTTCACTTCTTTTTTTACTACAGTATTTTGTTTCTATGACCAAAAGCTCATTAAAAGATTAAAATACTGCGATGGACAACCTGTCAACGGTCATAACGTTCAGCTTCATGGTCAAAGACCTGCAAGAAAACAACAGAGCTCAGCAAAAACCTGCATCTTTTTAACCTCGACTCAGCGTTTTATTCAGAGGAAAAGTATCTCCCCTCCTGGCGAGTCTTGAGTCATGCATGCGGAGTTGTTTTTATCTGGCAGCCCTTTAAAACTTCACCCACACAAACTTTACACACCTAATAAAAGAGTGTTTTGGGTTAAAAAAAAACACTTCTGAAGAAAGATGCTGCTCTTTTTCTGGCTGACGGTGACGTTGGGAGAGGAAGGAAGTCAGTCCGATGGCCTCATGCAGAGAATCAGAAATAAAAAGTTTGAGTCATTGCGAGAAGTTAGAGGCACAGACTGAAACTGGAAATAATAAATATATAAATGTATATGATCTCAACTGGATGGATTAGTTGATTTAATGAGCTCAGTGTAAAAGAAAAAGTTTCCGTTGCTGTTTTGCAGACTGCGTTGGTTCAAGTAAAGCTTCTAAACTGCAGCAGAGCCGCACAAGTCCCCAACGTTTTTTGGTGTTTGTGCACCGGTGCCGGTTGCTCAGGATACGGGCTCGTTCAGGTGTGTCGAGTTGTGTCATGTGGAAACACAAAAACAGTCAGCGCTTGTTAACGAGCAGGACAGCGCGTCCGGGAAGTATTCGCTTGTTCCACATTTTATGTGACCGCTTTATTCCAAATTGTATTAAATTAATCTCTTTCCTCAAAATCAACACACAACACCCCGTTATGACAATATGAAAAACAAACTAACAGCTCAGATTATTTAGTGGCTGTTTTTCATTTGGTGCATTTTAAAAGATATCTACACCCGTAATGCTGAATGTGTGTTTTAATTCCTTATTATTGGCAGGAATGTAATTTGAAGCAAAAGCACTCGTTGGATTTGCAGGTTTGATTTTTCTTCCAGTATTCGACAACTACAACCTCCTGTCCCGTCTAATGTTCCCCCACCTCCACCTGCCAACCACCGCCCTGAGCAGAAGACAACACGCCGAAGTTCATGCTTCTCACCACACAAACGCGTCGCATGGATTTATTTTGTTCTTTCTCCCACGGTTCTTTAATATATTTAATTTGGCACAGGAGGCGTCTGCAAACCAACTGTTTGACAGCCAAGGAAGATTTTAGAAAGCGCTAAACTCAGATTATGGTCTAGGACTGTGCCAGGTTCATGTTTTTTCTTTAAAAAAAATGTCCATGCCCACACACGGTTGGGACTCATGGTGAATTAAAGTTCATCGCCTCATGTCCTGCAGCTGAAAACCCTCTGACCAAGAGGATTCAGGTGTAGAGACATGTGCTGCTGATCTTTGTATTCCTCCGTTGGTCCACACAGTTTGATAGTAAAGCTGAGCTCACCATAGTTTACGCTTTATAATCCTTTCAAAATAAACTACAAAGGAAAAAATGGACGCTTGCTGTTGTTTTTCAAGAGTGGTTTGTTGGTGAGTCTTAAAGACAATATCTGTTAACTTGGTGAGTTAAAAAAAATGCAACAGTCTTAAAATATATCCATTTAAAGAGCCTTCAAATATTCAAAACTGCCCATCCTGAGTTATTGCTTTATTGAGCTGCAGGTTTTCTTTTATCATAAATTAAATTTTAATCCTGACAGTGAGATTAATTGTTGATTTTTCTGCATGGTTCTGAAAGACGGCTGCAGTTTAACGCTCTTATCTTTAGTCTTGCTGAGGTTTATGGCCGTATCAGATTGCTCCAGGAAACTCTGAAGGCAATCATCAATAACCAGTTACCGTATTTTTCAGACTGTAAGGCACACTGGATTCTAAGGTGCATTAAGCGAAACAAGTTCATTTTGACAGATTTTTGAGCTCCATGTACTATAAAATCAGTTTGAGGTCAGTATGCACAACCAGAAATAATACATAAGGCTCACTGTCGATTTCTGAGAAAATTCAAGGATTTTAAGTGCGCCTTATAGTCTGAAAAATACGGTAATATATAATGACCCTTCTGCTTTTTATTAAAATGCTGTCCTGGATTATTTAGTCTGAATAACTTCTGTAGATTGTTATAGTTTTTTATTGCAGGCAGAGGCAAATCAAGACACACTGGCTGGATTAAAATGAAAATCTCAAAGTAATTACAGTTTGTACGTCTACAACTGTTCTCCTTTTAAAGTCAACCTGATTCAAGATGGCTGCCGCTGCTAATTAACCTTAGCAAACACAGACTCTGTTAATTTTCCAGATTTTAAAGTGGAATTAGTGGAATCAACCGTAACGCGTATTTCAAGTGGTAACAAATTGTACGGCTTTACGTACATTTTACTTTTTCATCCTTATTATGTTTTCAGTGGATTTTTTAATGCAAAACATTTTGTTTTACACAAAACAAATTAAAAAGGACCAGAATCACAAAGATCAAAGGCTAAATTACATATTTCTTTATGACTATTTAAAATAATTTATTGTCTTTGGAATATGTCAAGGTTTTACGCCGTATGATTTTTTTTTTTACTCTTTAAATTTTTTTTTTATACTTTTAGTTGTTTCTCACAAATGTAAAAAAAACATTCTTTAGTACCTGGTCAGTAAATCTCACCTGTGTGTTTAGGTTCGAGAAGGGGAGGATCTACTCGTACATCGGAGAGGTGGTGGTGTCCGTTAACCCTTACCGTGCCATGAACATCTACGGCCGTGACACCATCGAGCGGTACAAGGGCCGCGAGCTGTACGAGAGTCCGCCCCACCTCTTCGCCATCGCCGACGCTGCTTACAAAGCCATGAAGAGGAGGAACAAAGACACCTGTATCGTCATCTCAGGTAACAGGGGAAGCCCCTCGGGCAGAAAAGATAAAGGCCAAAGAATGAGAAGATGTTCCCTCTCCTTTTCCTTTAGGTTTTCTTAAAGTTTTCCAAAATAAATGTTTTATTTGCTCATGAGCTGTGTGGCAGCATGAAGACAAAAGTAGACTGAAGCCCCACCCGGTGGTCAGAACAGGAACTGAGACCCTCTAAATCTGAAATCATGTCGCGTCCTGCAAGAACGATGCATTGAGTATTTTGTCCTGCACAGACTAAAACCAGGACATTGTTGCTTTGCTTCAGTAACACCAGCAGTTTGGGTCTGGGGGCGCTGGCGTCAGACTTTTGAAAAGCAACAATCATTAACGACTCATCCGGCAGAAGAAGAAACGTTTTAACGAGTGCACGTAAGCGCTTGTGGTCTGGCAGCTTCGTTTGCGAGGCGCGTGAACCACACCAGGCCTTTCGATGGCCGTCGGTTTCATGGTTGTTTTTCTGTGTCGTTGCAGGGGAAAGTGGTGCAGGAAAGACCGAGGCCAGCAAGTACATAATGCAATACATCGCTGCCATCACCAACCCCAACCAGAGGGCTGAGGTTGAAAGGTGAGCCGCTGTCATTCACACAGAGACGACTAACTCAGAGGGAGGAGGCTTTTGTTGTTCTGCTGGACTGGACTAGAAAAAACCACGAGTTTCATCAAAGGCTGGGTTTAAATACTTTTGTCTACAGCTGTTTGTAATAATAATCCTGGTGTCAGGGCTTAAATAATCCTTTTTAAAGTGCTGTCAGCACTTGTTGTAAGATGATTATGGGATGTAGTTACAGCTCAGGAAAGTGTCATCGTCTCAGGTAACTGAGCAGCTGTGTGTTTTAATCTAGATAAACAGGTTAATGCATCTACAGGTCTCTCTTATACAGTAAATGAGTCTAATAATAACATGATGTAACACTTGATTACAGAGCTGTTCAACTAAATAGCTCAGGGGGCCACACTTAATGAAAGTCAAGAGCTCAGGGCTTGGACACCCATTCTTTATTGTCATTAATTAAGTTTGTTTTACGGTTTAAAGTCTAGTTTTATTTAAAAATGAACCCATTGGTGGGCTGAACTGAGCTCACCCAGTTGAACAGCCCTGCTTTATTTTATTCTGCGTTGCAATTAACCTAGATGGATAAAAAGCAAAAAAAACAGGAGATGAACTTTATGAAAAGTAAAATTTCTGTGGGTGAGATGAGGACAAGTTGATCCCAGTAAAGGCTGAAAGGATTTGAACTGGAGAGTGAGATTTTATAAATGCGTAGGTCTTGATGGACTTTTAGTGTCGACGTTGCAGGAAAATGCACAGAATATGCTGGATTTAAAAAAATATGATAATTTAAAATGCTTACGTTGTTTAACTTGAGTTTTGTCTGAAAAGAAAAAAAAGAACATTTTTAAAGGATTTTGCTCTTCACTGCAGCTTTAAACTTAGCTTAAAAAAATAAAAAAGACTGATTACGTTCTGTGGCATCAATGTGTTTCCATACGTCACTCGTTGGAGCCGTCTTACCGGCTTTATTCAGTGTTTTTAGATTTTGTTTTTCGTCACGTTGGACTGACTAATTTTGGATCGTTATGTCCGATTCATGTGGCAACGTGCTCGTTCAGTGGCGTTCTGTTAGATGTGGAAGGAAACGTACACGACTTGGCTCTTGTTAGTGTCATTTTCCCATTAACTTCTCAGAAGAACATAGACTTTTAATGCAGAAGGAGCTGTTTGTATCAGCCGTGTGTCTCTTGTCTGTTGCGTGCACGCCAACAAACCGCTGGTTTCTGTCCATGAGGCTGACACACTGCCCATTTTAAGACTTTCCTTTTTGATAAATCCTATAGTTAGTGTTCACTTGTGATGCTGGACTCTTCTGAGTTTTTTTTTTTGCTAACTTGGTGGAGCTCTGATTTATTTCTTTTTCTGTTGCTCCACAGAGTCAAGAACATGCTGCTAAAATCCAACTGCGTCCTGGAAGCCTTCGGAAACGCCAAAACCAACCGCAACGACAACTCCAGCCGCTTCGGCAAGTACATGGACATCAACTTCGACTTCAAGGGGGACCCCATCGGGGGCCACATCAACAACTACCTGCTGGAGAAGGTGGCGTGGACAAGAAACCTAATCCAAACATCATCCTTTTACTATTTTGTACAATTGTTTTGTTTTACGAGACGTGTTCCAGGAATCCTGGAGACCTGACACACATTTTATTTATCCAGCCTTGTGAGGTCACCGTCCTCTCTTTGTTCCTTCTTTCCTCGTTTCCCAAACAGTCCCGGGTGATTTCCCAGCAGGAAGGCGAGCGGAGCTTTCATTCCTTCTACCAGGTGAATACACGCACATCTGTGCACCTGTGTGATTTGCCTACCACCTTGTTTTTTGTTTGCAAAAGGTTTCCTGGTGTTTTAGACGTGTGGCGTTGCCACGGACACGTGTATGTTCATGCACAACTTTAAATATGTAGAAATGGGTTAAATGCTGTGGGTTTACGCACGTTCTGCGATCATCAGCTGCAGTTCGTCACAGATCAAAGTGATTTCTGCAGAAGGAACCTCTGTAAAGTGCCGAACTTACGAAGCGCCGCGTTACGAGTCATCAACACTTTGGATCCCGTGTAACAAGAGTTTCCAGCTTGTTGTGGGTGGGACAGTTTTTCAGGTTATTCCCACAGGTGCTTCAAAAGTTTGGGATCATGATGATGTTTTGAAACATGTGTCATCTTCATACTGTTGAACTGGAACATTTCAGGAAATAATAACCAACAGAAGTGATGTGTGATGTGTTTTAATAGCTTTATCCTGTATTTTTCACCATCAGCTGCTCAGAGGAGCTCCAGATTCCCTCTTACGTTCTCTTCACATCCAAAAAGAACCAACGGCCTTCAGCTTCATCAAAGTTGGAGGACAGACTAAGGTATGAAGCTTAGCGTTCATCCCTCGTGGTATTTTTACAACCTTGCATTTTAATGGATTTTTCATTAATTCATAAGGAATAAATTATAAAAGAAACCCTTCAAATAATGTTCTATAAGAAAATGGTTGTAATTTTTTTTTAAACTTATCTAAAAACTGGTGTGTGCAAATGTATTTAGCCTTTTACAGCAGTTATACCATCAAGTCTCTTCAGGTCCATCTCCACAGACTGGTTCCATCCAACCACTGGAGATTTTGTCCGTTCATGTTTAAGCTACTGCAGCTCCTTCAGGTTGGACTGGTGCTCTGAACCGTTAAGAAAAACTCCCCACATCATGGTGCTGCCACCACCGTGCTTCACTGTAGAGATGGTCTTCTCAGCATGATGAGGCGGGTTATATTTGATGGCCTAAAACTTTTGTCTAACCCAGGGGTGGGCTACATTTATTTTCTCCAAATCAAGATATATAAAGCAATCAAAGGTTTGCATAGAAATTTAGAAAATCTTAATTAAAGACAAACTTTTTCAGGCTTTTTCTCATTGTAGCAGAATTAACATGATCAAAATATCTCCTCAACACTCGAGGGGTATAAGACAAACTCTAAACTGGCTCTTGTGACAATATGATTGTTAGCTCAAACATCTGGGAATAAAAGTTTGCTTTTTGGACTCTTTAAGGTTCAGTCCAGTTCTGGAAACACAACAACTTAAAAAAGATTTGAATCCAAACATTCTTTATGTATTTTTTTAAGATGCTTAATTTAGACTTCCTTACATTTCATTGATACAGTGTAGGTTTTAAAAAATTTATTCAAAATCTGTCTTCTTTTCAATCCTGTCACTCACACCGGGACAGTTTAAATGGACTGTACTTTACTGGAAGCTCTTTACACCATCTGTTCCCTCATTTACCTCCACACACACGTCCATGCAGTGCACGACAAAGCTGCTCTGAACAAATCATCCTGTAGAGACTAAGATCACATTCTTACACACAATGAGGGGTTCAGTGTCTTGCCCAGGGACACTTCAACATGTGACTGGATAGTGGTGGAATCAAACCCCCAACCCTCCCATTGGAGGATGACTGCTCTACCCACTCAGCCACAGCTGCATCACAGTCACCAATCAGTCCAACATACATGTTTTTTGTCTGTGAGAGGAAACCAGAGTATCTGGAGAAAACCCGCACATGCACGAGAGAGAACATGCAGAAGGATTCGATCCGACAACCTCCTCGTTAAATTTGGTTGCACATTGACTGGCACAGGTAGGCTCACAGAAACCAAACAGATCTCATGTTTGGAGAACAAATATGAAGAGTCACATTTATAAGAATAAGCTCGGCGGTGCTGCACACCGGCTGTGGTTCTTAGAAAGGTGTTTTGACACGGAGCTGTGCTGCACGTCACCGTCTTTGCATGAACTTAATGAGCTGGAACAAAACCAAAGGACCAGTCGACAGAAACAAATGACCCAACATTGTGGACCACAATACAAACAGCTGAGGTGCTGGTTTTCTGCTCCGTGTGTTCAGGACACTCATGTTTTTGTTACAGCAAGGCACCTTTGTTTAGTACTCTTGATTTAATTGTTGCAAAAAAAAAAAAAAAACACTGTGATCCAGTTTTCTTCTGTACATTTTCAGCATTTTTCTCGTTCCACCTTTGTTTTTAAATCTATTTCAACAAATCATAAATTAAAACGTTCAGCTGTTTCAGGACAATCCTGCCATGACTTTTGCTATTGGTGCAACTTTAGCTTTTTGAAATACAGTATTTAGCCTTTTCTGCCATTTTTTCTCTCTCACAGAAACTGAACTGAGCTCATTTTCCATCCTTCAGCTCTTTAGATGTGTTTATAACCTTTTATTGCTCCTTTAACATTTTGTTCTGCTTCAGCTTCTTTCAGCGTCCTTCTGCAAACTTAAACATTTTTCAGCTACTTTCAGCTGTTTTTTACAACTGTTTTGTGCTCCTTTCAGATTTAGCTAAAACAATTTGTCTTCTTCTAATTTTTTCTCTTCTAATTTTAGCTAGTTATGCTCCTCTCAGTTTACTTTCTGCATTTCAACTTTTTTCAGCTATTTCAGCTACTATTTAGCTGTTTCTATGTTAATTTTAAAACTTTTCAGCCAATCCCACTTTTTTGCACTCAGACATTTTTCAGCCTAATTCAGCAAAAGCGTGCTCTCTCCACATCCTGGTAATTTAAGTTTCTTTCTGCTATTTTAGCTACTTTTCTGCTGTTTTGTGCTAATTTCAGCTTTTTTTCAGGTAATTTCCACTTTTTGGTGCCCATTTCTGCTTCTTTCAGTCTAATTGGGCAACATTGTGTTCTCTCCACTTCATTCTGGCAAATTTAAGGTTCTTTCTGCTGTTTCAGCTACATTTCAACTATTATTTGTGCAAATTTCAGCCTTTTTATTTAGCAAACATAACTTTTGTGCTCATTTCTCTTTATTTAAAATTCAACAAATGTGTTTTTTCTGCTTTCTTCTGCTAATTTAGGCTTTTTCTTCCATTTTAGCTACATTTCAGCATATTTTAGCTAATTTTAGCTGTTTTTCAGCAAGTTCTTCAGCAATAACCATTCACTCTGGAATGCAGTTTCTCTAGTTAACTGTTGATCTTGATGTCCTGCCTGCAATAACTAAAAGACGATGGAGGAAAGTTCCAGGTTGAAACTAAGTCACACTTTCTTTATATGCTGTGTAATTTACTTTTATTTGCCTTTAAACTTTTTTCTCTCTCCAGTCTTCCATCAACGATGGCGCTGACTTCAAAGCTGTGGCCGATGCCATGAAAGTGATCGGTTTCACAGGAGACGAGATTCAAACTGTTTACAAGATCCTGGCCACCATCCTCCACCTGGTAAAACCAGTTAAACCCAAGTCCTGCTCTGTTCTTGGACCAGCTGTGGCCTGGTCTGGAAACACAGTTTATACTGGTCTTACATGACATCAGAGAAGATCTGAACCAGCATGTTAGACATCTTTTTTAAAAAGTCGAGCAAACAAATAATTGTTTTTTAGATGGTTATCTTGTTAAATTTTGAATAAATGCACGAGTCGCCCTCTGCGCATTTATGTTTCCGTGTATTGGCTTTTGAAATGCAGCTGATTTGACTGTCAAAGTGCATTTATTAAGGAAAAGTTGGACCGAGACGCACCTTTTACTGTAAAGTCGAGCAAACAAATAATTGTTTTTAAGTGTTAATCTTGTTAAATTCCTGCTCAAGTCCTCCCATGCACGCTCCCGTGGCCGCCATTTGGCAGCCAAACAATTTTTGGTTTATTTTGTTCACAGGTATGAACAATGTTCACGCTATATTTCAGGGTTAGCTATTCAATTGTTTATTCTGGATTTATTGCTTTTGTCAGCTTAAAGTGCAGCGATGCCTTCTGTATTTTTATTTCCCCACACAGGGTAACCTGGCGTTCGGAGTGGACGGCGACGTGACCCTAATAGAAAACACAAAGCTGGTTTCTGTGATCAGGGAGCTGCTTTCCACTAAAGAGGAAAATGTGGAGAAGGCTCTGCTGTACCGCACGGTCGCCACGGGCCGAGACGTCATCGAAAAGCAGCACACGACGCAGGAGGCCAGCTATGGGCGAGACGCTCTAGCCAAGGTTATTTCTGAGCACGAGCTGTTTGTTATTTCTGCACCTAAATGAAAGTGACATGAAGACCTGCCCCTCAGTGGTTCACATTGTGACTGCAGACCAGTTCAATGGACCCGGCAGCTGCAGGACCAGCACAGTCAGGCTGCGAGCTAAACAGAATAACAAATATTGTTTTTTTGTGACTTTTAGACTTTTCAAAAAGTATTTTTCCATAAAATGCATTTAGATCACTTCAACTTATACACAACTTGAAATCTGCCTAAAATATTTGCTCTGTTTCTGCCTTACTTTTAGCATATAGCTAGCCTGTTGCTACTTTTACAATCAAGCTAGCCTTTAGAAAAGTTAGTTGTTTGATACTTTAAGTTTTTCTCCAGCCTTTTGCTACTTTAGCATCTAGCTAGCATTGTGATATTTTTAGTTAATGTTTTGATACCATTTTACACTTTTGCTAGTTTAGCATTTAGTTAGCCTTTTTGATCATTCAGCTTTTTACTACTTTGAGCTTTTAGTCAGTGTTTGCTAATTTTAGCTTCTATCTGGCCTTTGGGGCCCTTTTAGCTAGACTTGTAGTAGTTTTCATATTTTTAGTTTTTAGCTAACTTTTTTATACTTAAACAAGCTTTTTGCAATGTTTTACTTTTAGTTAGTCTTTTGGTAAATTTAGCATCTTCTAGCTTTAAAACCCTAATTTCACATTTTTAGCAAGTTTCAGCAAAGTTTAATTTTCACAGAGAATCTGGTTTATTTAGTTTGTTGATGAGTTTTTAATCTGTTCATGCAACGTGTTCGTCCTGGATTTTTCAGTTTTATTGGCGAGCAGCCGATAATCCCAACACACTTTCATCGTTTGTCGTCCTCAGGCGATGTACGAACGATTGTTCTGCTGGATCGTCGGGCGCATCAACGACATCATCGAAGTGAAAAACTACGACGCCAGAATCCACGGGAAGAACACGGTCATCGGCGTTTTGGACATCTATGGGTTTGAAATTTTCCAGAACAACAGGTGTGGATGGGAAAGAACGATCTGCTTTTAGTGATTGTTTTTAAAGAAATGGATTTGGATTGATAAATGCATCACAGAACGTTGATGTTTCTTAACATTTATCCTTTTTTTTTTTAACTAGCTTTGAGCAGTTTTGCATCAACTACTGTAATGAGAAGCTGCAGCAGCTCTTCATCCAGCTGGTGCTGAAGCAGGAGCAGGAGGAGTATCAGAGGGAGGGCATCCCCTGGAAACATGTATGTAGGAGTTTTTATTCAATTGTTTTTAAACTTTTTCCTCATTTATCCAATTTTAACTCTGACAATTAACCAGTTTTAGATGAGTCTTTTCTTCTACGAGGCGTGTGGAAACGCTTCTTTCCATCAGCTGAGTCTGGTCTAAATTGTTTATTTTCTGTGGTTATGGCACAAAAAAAATGGAGAAAAGTGTTTGTAGTGTTTTTTAGGAGAGAAAAACAAAGAATGCTTTAACGTGTTATTTGTTTTATGAAAATAAACTAGTTTAATGACAAACGGGGTTAATTATGTTTATTTATTTTTGTAATTCTGAGATTTATTTTGTATAGAAAGGCTTAAAAAGCACTTTTTACTTAGACCAGATGAGTATTTCCATCTGTCTGACTGTCTGTCTGTCTGTCTGTCTGTCTGTCTGTCTGTCTGTCTGTCTGTCTGTATTTTCAAGTCTGAATTCAGATGGTTGTATAAAAAGAATATAAGATGGCATTAAAATATTTTATTAGAATGAATATAAATATTATAGTGTGTAATACTCTTTTTTAATTTAAATGTATTTTCTTGGACGTATTTCGTAGCGTGGGGCGTTCGCTTGTTGTTGTAAAAGGAGTGCTCAGAGCCATTAAGTGGTTCTGCTCAGTAACTTGTTGTTGCGGCTCGGTTTTGTTCTGGGAGCGTGATGTTGTTTCCAGTGGACCTGTGGTTGGAGCTTTGGCTCAGATTCTCCCACGTTTATGGTTCAGATGTTAATAAAGCCTCTTCAGACCAAAGTCGTAAAACATCAACGTCAGCTGAACTCATAAAAACAGGAAACCTGACGCCTTTTTTAAGACTCTGTCGTGTTGTTTTGTGTTTCAGAAGTGGACTAAGTCTTCTGTGTGTGTTTTTTAATAGATTGATTACTTCAACAACCAGATCATTGTGGACTTGGTGGAACAGCAGCATAAAGGCATCTTCTCCGTTCTGGATGAAGCCTGCATGAACGTGGGCAAAGTCACCGACGAGGTTTTCCTTCAAGGGCTCAACGTCAAGCTGGCAAAGCACCCCCACTTCACCAGCCGCAAGGTGAGAACGAGACCAGGCGGGTGTAGCCCGACGTCTTCCACAAACTTTATACGAGTTTGAAGTGATCTGACTCCTCACGTTGGCTTCATTAGATCTTTATACCTTCTCCACCTAAAGGTGAAATTGGACCGTAATGTTCTTTACAAGTGTAACAACAGTGTAAATGATCGTATTATGTTACGTCACCGAGCGTCCGTCTGGCAGCTCAACTCCTCTTTCACCTTTTATAAAGAATTTCATGAATCTCTGTTGGAAGTCCCTCGTTTATCGTGGATGTTTTGGACCACGCCCACCCACCGTAAGTGAAAAACCACAAGGCAGGGAGACAGTAGTCCAAGTCCAAGTTCAGTAAACTTTGTCATGACATGTGCCAGACTGCAATCACACTCATCACCTTTTACTCCCAATCTCCCTCCTTAAATAATTTTAAATTCAAATGCTGTAATATTTTATATGGATTGTTTATTTAAAATGTTACAGTATTTAAATTTAAATTGTAGAAAAGAGACTCGCAGCAGGACATCACAGTGATGTCACACAGCTTCAGCTCTGCAGCACGAAGCAGAAATTAACTTCTTCATCAGTTACACTGGAACAACCGAACATAGAAGTTCTAAAATAATTAAAAATAGCTTTTAACACATTTGTATTTTGCGATTATGATCATTTTTACGACGTGATATACTTAGAATTTTAAGTTGGAAGACAAAAGTCGATAGGTGCACCTGGACAGCAACGGGTTAACTGCAGCAGGAGAAATGTGTGTGCGTGGCAGAGAAGGAGATCAGCTGATCAGCTGCAGGAAGGAGCTTCCCCTGCATTTGTGGGCTGTGCACACACAGTGCAAAATAATTTAAGATAATTTATTTTAAATAAACAACCCATGGCTCATCCATGAGCCAACTGTGTCACGTCCATTCTGATTCTCAAAAACCACGATGGAGCAAGTTTACGAAAAACGAACCGCGAAGTAGCGAGGGACTGCTGTACTACCTGAACTCCTCGTAAAACCATTACGGGAATTAAATCAAACTTTGTGGGAAGTGTTAAAATGTCATAAGCTGCGCATATTGTTGGCGTTTTGCATCCTTTCATCTTATACATCTCTTTTTATACATGGAAGTATTTATTTATTTTTTTATTCAGTCAAGACCTTGTTTGGATGATAACAACAACACAGACATCTGATTTATTTATTACACAGTGAAAACTCTTGAATCGTTCAGCTCTTGCTGTTGTGTAACGTTGTAATGTGGTTTCATCCGTTCTGTCGAATGTTCTTTTGTGTGACCTTTTAAAGACCAGTTCTGGTTTAATCACCTACCCTGTCAGAACCAGTTTCCCCAATGGGGACCAAAGCCCAGTCCTAATAAAGCGGAGCGCCATTATTAATGTTAAATTTATGGCTAAGGTGAAAATTAACTTTAGGTTAGAGTTTTGGTTCCACTGGTAACCTTAGAAAACAAACTTAAACGCTCTAAAAATCAGTGTGGCAGCAGCAAAGACTCATTTACAACATTTCTAAAAAGTTAAGTCAGGTCCTCTGGATGGGTTCAAAAATAAAAAATAAATAGAAAAATTGTAGAAATGTTTCGTTTTTCATCCAAAAACTTTGGTTTTTTGTTTTTTTTAACCGGTCCAACTTTTTTTTTTTTTAGATTTTCTACCTGCATTATTGAGCACGCATCAGGACATTTACAACATGCTCTACTTGAAGCGCCAACAGATCGTGCACAGTATTTTCAAGGTTTGACATATTCATGCATGTTGTGGACCACACTCAATGCACGTCAGACTCATTAGAGAGAGCCACCGTGCATTTAGTTGATCCTAAAATCAATCTGAAGTTGTCCGAATGTGTTTGTTGTAACCTGAGAGCGGCACGCTGCAGCGTTCCCTCTGCATCAAGCAGCTCTAAGTGCTCGGTCTGATCCTGTTAGGTCCAACGATCAGGAAGCCTTACAGTCTAATTCACTCTAATGGCCTGTTCAGACTGTTTTAAGCCAATTAAATTTACAGTCATCCGTGTTCAGAGACCAGACGGCTCAGGCGAGATCAAAGCCGCTCACCTTCACTGATCCGGGCTCAGTCCTCTTCAGTTTTCCAGTCGACGTGTGACATTTCAAAGGTTGTTTGCGCCAGCTGTTCAGTAGGTTTCTAACTATACAGCTGTTTTATCTGCAGCGCTCTCCCTGAACACTAGAGGGCGCCAAGCATCAGAGAAAGAGTCTGCAGGTGACTGACTCAACACTTTGCACGAGTAACGTCACTGCCAGCCTATAGGAGCGCATGAAGCTGCTGGTGGCAGGAAGGAGGGTCCATTTTTATATATTTATGAGGAGAGCAGTGCCTGGAAGGCACGGCGTGGTGGAGGGGGAAGAAAGGCATGGATCCAGTGAGAACACGTTGAGATTAGTCGTGTGCTTTCAGTGGGCTGCAGATCAAAATGACAAAGTGCTGAGGTGTCAGAATGTTCAGTCTCCTTGTCCCCATGTGACGTGAAGTTATTCCTGCATTCAGTTCAGAGTGAAAGTAGTTGTAATGACAGAAGCTGTGAGCACAGCAAGGCTAGGCACAGACTGTGCTGCAGGGTCTATTGATTTGTGAATCTTCGTTTCCTCCGTTCGTCCAGAGTCGATATCCTCCTCCGTCCTCTGCTGCTCTCTGACCTGCGCTTCCTGCTGCAGACCTTTTTACGTTCACAGACAAAGATGCTTTCAGCGTACAGAACCCTCCTGCTGCTTCCTGCAACTGATATCAGCGCACATCAATATCCGCTAAATCTTTTTTCCTTTTATTTGCCGCCTGCGGTTCTTGTGACCATTGTTGGCCTCAGTCGAAGCCTTGGTAAAAATGTAAAGCATCCTTGATGGTCGATAATTTTATATCAATGAAATTCAATTAATCTGTTGAGCAGGTTTTCATCTGAACCTGAAAAATAACATTTAATGTTAACACCTGCCTTTAAATTGAATGTACTGCCCATACGTCAACCCATTTATGAAATTTAATACGCTCAGCACCTTCCTGCCCATCAATTTTAAGAAAGACAAAATAATTTAGTTTTACTTTAAACTCTGTTTTGTGTTATTTTATTTAGTAACTTAAAGTAATTGGTTGTTTAATTTGGGCTTTATGCAAACGGACAAATTATGAGTTATTAAATTATTAGTTTCCAGCGGTTAGTGTGGTTGTCGCCGAGTGTCGTCTCCAACACACACTGAGAACAACTTGGTTAAAAAGTTGATGCAAGGCAGCGGGCAACAATGGATGCTACTTGTTTTTAACAAACCTGGTTATATTTCAGTCTCCTCTGTTCACATCATCGTCATGGCAACAGCAGCTGAGAGTTTTAGTTTCTTTGTGAATGCTGCCAATGAGCTTGACCAAGTTTTTAAGAAATCTGCACTCGTCTAACCTTTTACGTGATGAGACAAAGTTAAGTTGTAAAATACTTTAATTTGTTACTGAAGTCACATTTCTTGTTTTCTTTTTACAGTCAACATTTAATTTAGTCCTAAATTCAAGGCAGACGTCTTATTTTTATAATACACAAACCACTTAATGTTTTTCTTATAATTACTGAATTTTTTGTTGTTGTTGTTGTTGTTTCATAGATTTTTCTTTGCTTCATTGACTTTTGATGTTTGAGGTTATTTAGTGGGTTTGGGATTCTGGACTTATTCTACCTCAGAGGATCTTCGTCTTCTTTCAGCTTTTCCCTCTTCTGAAGTCTCCACAGTAAGTCATCCTCCTCCAAGTGAGACCTGTTAAGATGGACCAAAAAAAAAAAAAAACTCACAATGGTACTTCTAGTTACAGTATTTAACTGTCAATAATGGTGTACCACAAGGCTCAGTCTTAGGACCCACTCTCTTTACATTCTACATAAGTAATGTAGCTCAAATCATTCCTGATACATCTATGCATTTCTATGCAGACGATACAGTTGTTTACTGTCGAACTAAAACAGTTGCTAAAGTTTTCTAGCTTTTACAGTCTGCATTCAACATCATCCAGTCACATGATATGACAGACATGTTCCTCCTCTGGACATGTCCAAACCTTCTCAGTGTGGCCTCCCTAACTTTATCTCCCAGTTGGTCAACGTGTGCTGTACCTCTGATGATCTCATTCCTGATCTTCTCCATTCTTGTCTCATAAGGAGAACCTCAGCATCTTTGTTTCTGCCACTTCCAGTTCTTTTGTCATTTTGTCCATGTCTCTGTCTCCAGACCATACAACATAGCTGGTCTCATCACTGTCTTGTGAACCTTTCCTTTGACCTTTGCTGACCCTTTTGTCACAAGAGTATAAATGATTAAAAAAGTATACACTTACTGTGTTTTTATTATTATCTGAACACATTAGAGATGTGGATGGACTCACTCCTGAGACAGTTTTCAGACTTTAGAAAATGCAGAGAAAGGGAGTTCTGCAGACTTGTGAGTCTACCAAAGTTCTCCAGCCTCCACGAGTCACATCTCCTTGAGTCTGTTTGCTAAAATAAAGGTGTGAAAGTTGGAGGGGGGGAAAAAAAACGGGTGAGAATGAAAACGGAGCAATGTGCCAAGAGAAACAGAATTAGATGTGAGGTGAGAGCTTCACTTTGGAAGTCGGCATGAGAGGAAGGAGCTGAGGCATGTAGACGGTCGTATGATATAATTTATATTTCATGCAGGGAATGTCTGGTAGAAGATTTCAGCATCGACTGTTGTAGTTTTCCACCTGACAGCTGCAGATGGTGTTTTGTTTTAAAACAAGTTCATTTGATAATCTTAATCAAACGAGCAGCGTTGATGACATTCACTGCTCCAAATGGACGAGATGGAAAGAAGAGACTGAGCTCCAACCCAGAAGCTGCTCAGGTAACAGCATCTGCTGCACGTCTGCCTCCTTCTCACCCCTGAACCATGACCCTCCCTGGATCCATCCAGTTCTCTGCATGGACAGAGTGTTCAGTGTGTAACGCAGCGCTCAGTCCAGGATGTTTGTTTGTTCACGTACAACGTGAAGCTTGTGCACAGTAAACACGCATCACACGTGTAGTGACACAGAGCTGTCAGGACGCTGCAGAAGACAAATGGCTTGTTCTCACAGACAGGCAGCAGTTCAGTCAGACAGAAGGTTAACAGATTCACTTTGGTGTCTTTATGAGATCACCGTCGTATTAAGTTTGAGCTGTTTAAAAACATGAAGGCTGCAGAGATTTACTGAAACTTTCAGTCTGAAGGGAAACACTTGAGCCTGAACAGTTCCTCACTTCAGTGAGGAAGTTAATCTGCTGATGTCATAATGGTGGAGTTTACCCAGAGCGAACGGACTGAGGACAACAGACTCAAAACTAATACTGCCGCGATAAACAGTAAATCAATTAATTGCATGATAAATGAAAATTATTGACCTCGTTTTCATTTATTGGCTTTATCGTTTCGTCTTGTCTCTCTTTTTCTACTGAATACACTGGATGACAAAAAGTTAAACTCCAGTGTCTTCACTGACCCCTCCCCTTCTCTTTTCTCTTTAAAATCCATTTTAATCAACCAAAATCACGTTTTTTTTTTTTTTGATAATTAAAAGCAGCTAAGTTTAGAAGCTAAGCTACGAGCTAAGCTAACAGGTTGACCTTGGGGAAAAAAACCTCCGTCTTGTCGAAGCTCCAAAATTCATGGTTGAAACTGCCTTTGTCTAAAAAGATTTTCTCTGCAAAGAGAAGCTGATAACTTGTTCACTGATATTTTTTATTTTTTATTAAAAGCTTTGTGTGGAAAAAATGCTAAGCTAAAGAGCTCAAACCACACCGAGCGTCCGCCATTTTGAGAACAGAAGAGAGACAGCCCATGTCATGTCAAGGGGCCTCCCTCCCATTTTTCTTAAAGAAACACGCTGCTTGCTCCCTCACTATCCATCCTTTGGTTCAAACAGTCTTATACTGCCATCTGGTGGTAGAAAAAGGATACTACACACACAAATTAACCAATATTTCTTCTTAAATTTGACAATTACTAATGTGCCTTTGTCTTTTTATTTTTTATCTCGGGCACCAAACTGTTTTTCTAGTTTAAGTGAGACTCTTTATGGTGCACTTTTAACTGTACAAATATACCCATATATATATATATATATATATATATATATATAT
>JARVLU010000489.1:25735181-25748368 GCA_031762415.1 Simpsonichthys santanae | reverse complement strand
CTACAGCGTGCACTCTCAGGACATGATTACCTGCAGTGTTCCCTCAGTGAGGACTGAACTTGGCAAAAGGGCCTTCTGCTACTCCGCTCCTGCTTCATGGAACATCTTACAAAAAGATCTGAAGCTCTCGACCTTGACCTCTCTAGGTGGCTTCAAACATTTGTCATCACTCTCTTGTAAATGAGTCTCTGAGGCTCAATGGGATTAACTGTATAAATAAAGGGTGAATGAAAAAAAAAAAACTTTTTTTCCAGATTTAAATGTTTTCAAATAGTTTATTTTTCATGAAAATACTTTCATAAATTGTCTAAATCTGTCCTGAGAAATACACACACTAAAGAAAAGGTGGCCTCGAGTGTGATTTAAAACCAGATGTGTCCTTTTGAAGCAGCTTACACGTGTTTCCTCCAGCCTCAGGCTCAAACTGGGCATTGATTTTATTCTTCCTCCATCAAAGGCTCATCGCTGCCTTTCATCCTTTTGTCTGTTCCACAGTTAGAAAAGAGCTTTGCCTGAGAATTATGTTGGCTGTCAGGGTTTGTGAGTCAAAAGGTGAAGGCACAGCTCAGCTGCTAGCTCAAGGTTTTCTCAACATGCGTTGATGGAGAAATATTTTTTATTGAATTTCTTCCCCTGTGATGAGTTTATTCTTGATGCATGTTTTTGATGCTTCCTTCAGGTGGTGGGCATGGACACTGATCAAAAACCTCTCTCCAGAGGAGACTCTGCAGGTCAGGGCCAAAGTAGCCGGCCTGGAGGCCCTGAAGGGCCAAAGGGCTGACTTGGGCTTACAGAGAGCCTGGGAAGGGAACTACATGGTGAGTAGGTCGAACTAAAGACGTACTGGGCAGAAACAATTTCACAATTTCATGGTGGTGGGTGATAAGCATTCAACTGCTTGTTAAAAACGGTTGCATTCATCGGGTTTGTTGCCTCAAATTACTCCGTGTGACTGAATGACTTAAGATTCAGGTGTTTTATTTTCAGATAGAACTTTTTATGATAGAAGTTGTACGTTTACAGATGATGCACGTTTTTAAGATTTTCTTCAAGTTCATCTAAATGCTGCAGCGTTCACACGAGTTCTTTTGTTTTTTGCTTTCGACAGAAAGGCGACAGCCCCAACACAGCTTCCTCCTTCACGCTCGTTTCCAGCGAGCTGCAGCGCAAAGACAAGTTCATGAGAGTTTTGTTCTCCTGCAACGTGCGAAAGGTGACTAGCTTTAAAAGCTTTTGTTCTCTTCTAAACACATTTACCTGCAGCAGGTGTGAACAAATCTATGAGCTGCTGCTAGACAGCCCCATCTCCCCGCCGGGCATGTGCACGTTGGCCTGTTGTTGCTCCTGCTGCCTCCTGGGATGACTAATGAGGAGCTTTGTGTTTCCCAGATCAACCGTTTCCACAAGGCAGAGAACCGAGCGGTGCTCATCACCGACCGCCACCTGTATAAAATGGACCCCCTGAAGCAGTATAAAGCCATGAAGAGCATCCCCCTTTACAACGTAAGACACCCCCTTTGTTTACTGCCACGTGTAAAGCAAACATAGTAAACAAAAGGCTCATTAGACACAGTTAGAACATCATGCAGCACATGTTTCAAACTGTCTGCTTGAATAGTAACTCATGCACGAGATGTTCTAGAACAAAATCTATCAGTAAACAAGCAGTGACTAACATAGATGAGTTATTAAAATTTATTTCTACATAAAAGTATTGAAAGGTTTTTGAACATTGTGACTATTAAAGTAGCAGTTTGATAGTAAAAAGCTAAAAAAAAAAATAGCAGTTAGATGGTAAAAGCTAAAAGTAGCATTTCAATAGTAAAAAGCTAAAAGTATCTTAGGAAAACCAAATCAAATCAAACCTGCCAAAGCAGATTTTAAAGAAAACTGATTGAAAGGACTGAAGTGATCTCATGCCATTCTATGAGAAAATAAATATTTTAAAAGTATAAAAGTTACAAAAACCAAAGTTCAGAGCACCCGTCTTCTAAAAGGCTGAACAATTAAAGAAACTGGCCATTTGTAAAAAATAATTTCTCAGGTAAAGGACCCAGCAGATCAGTGGCTTGAGTAAAAGAACTGCAGGAACATGTCAGATTATTATTTTTGTACTTTATGTTCTGGTCTCCCTCTGTGTGCCCTGAAACATCTAACTGGTTTCCTGAAGTTGTGGTGGAGGTGCCACTGGTGTCTTGGCTCTCCCAGCATCCTTTTTTGATTAAGTGGCACCAAATGTCATTCAGCTCCGCGGTTGGTTGGTTTTAATTCACGTTCAGGCTCATGGGCCTGTTATTCTGCTGCATGCACTCAGTGCACACGGCTGTTTCCATGACAAATCTGCCTCGTCTGCTTCAGGCTGTTTTTTTAATTTAATTTTTTCATTTGTTTACTGGTGACTGTCAAAATCCATATTTGTTCTCCATTGTTTTTGTTTGTTTTTCTCATCTGCTTGCATAAATGTTGCTCCTTTGTCAAAGCTACAGTGATATTTTGATTTTAATCACTTTGTGGCTCCATCAGGATAAACTCTGGAGCACATCTGTCTTTCTGTACCGTCACTTTAATTCATATAAAGCTTCGCAGCAGCGTCAGTCTCATCTTTAAGCTCTGAACGAGCAGCCCTCAGGCTACAGACATCCCATCTCGTCCCATCCAACATGAAGAAATAGATTTCCACAATAAGTCTGAAACTGATTTTTCAATGGATGTCAGAGACATGCTCCATCTGATTAGACTGATCTGCTAGTTTGTGCCTATAATTCACATCTTAAAACTAATAATTGTATGATCTCTAACCAGATGAAGATCACTGGTAAAGTAACTCCTGTAGGCAGGACCACCAGAGCTTTAAGACTGCAGCTTCCTGTTGGTTCGAGCGCTAGAGTTTTTGTTGTTTGACGCCACAGCCCAGAAACCTTCATTAAAAAAAAAAAAAACTTATCTTTGGGCTTTTTCCAGCCTAAAGATGAGGTTCAAAATAACCTGACTGCCAACAGGAATAATTAAAAAGTTAAAACTCAAGTTATTGGAACATACTTCAGACTTTATTGCTGTGGTAGCGCTTGCCGTTTATCTGCTCCACTCACCTTGAAGGTCGAGAATAGAAATGGTCTGATGGGAAATGTGCGAGGCATTAATCTCACATCAGAGACAAACTCCTGCCGTCTGGTGAAATGAGTGAGACGTGAAGCTGCTGTGCGCCGACAGCTGTGACAAGACGCCGCAGTGTTCAGTCTGACAAATCGACAGGGAGGAAAGTGTCGACCTGACGCCTTCACCAGAGCTTCTGGAAGGGAAATGGGAGGAACTGAGTCCAGATGTGTGGAGTACTCTGTTTTTTAGTTATTGTTCATTTCAAGACAACCTGTCATTTACAACCCCTGAACTGATGGATCAGATTTAATCTGCAAATCACCCGGGGGCAGACAGTGCAGCTTTCACAACATGTCACTGACACGAGTCTGACAGAATGCACGGAGCTCAAAATCATCCATTTATTTGTTGATTTTCTGTTTTGTCTTCAAGTCCTTTCAGAAACATGACCCACCTCTCAGTCAACCTGAATAACATGTAGCACCCGTACCACGTAGCTAAAGCGTTAACCAACAGGTTAGATGGAAATGGAGCACAGTGGCCAGGGCCCTGGGAACGCTATTTTAAAGACAGTCATACTAACAGCTTACAGGAGACATGTTTAATTTAATGGCGGGGCCTGCACTTGGCAGGGAATTACATCCACTACAAATTTAATGTGCTTCACACAAAATAAAACAGAACAACGTTTTTAAATAACAAAACAAAAAGGTAAAGCTTTTCAAACATACAACTCAACCCCACCCCAAAAAACCTGTTGCAGGCCTGAGTCGATGCTTGCGTGCGTGGGAGCTAAAAACAAACGGCTCGTTTGCTCACTGAGCAAATAAAAATCACGTGCATCGGTTTAGTCGTGTACTCACAAATCCTCCAAGGTTTGAGATTGGATCGGGAAAAGGTAGACGTGGAGCTCCCTTTGGTTTGGCACAGAGTAAAGCAAGTAGGCAGGTGATGTCACATGAACACAGAGATCCTTCCTGGCAGCAACCTCACAGATGGGAATCCAAACAGCTGAAATGGAGAACTTCTAACTCGTCCAGCAGGTCCAAAGATTAGCTCCTGGTCCACTGTACACATTAACAGCTCTCAGTACATATATATATATTCCTCCATTAACAGCTTAACCAGCCACTAATGTTAGCATTTACATTTTAATATACGAAAACCTGAGCTGTTACATCATTTAGCTAGCTGCTACATCATGCTAGCATGCTAAAATGCTAGTGTACTCGGCATGGTTTTCATCTACACACTGCATCATTCTGAAACAGCGTAAAACATACAAAGGTATTTACTTTTCATATGCTTCTTAAAGTCTGTTACAGTTGGCAACTCTGCATCAAACGTTGTAACGGACAGCTTTACTCTGTTACTGACCCATGTCTGCGTCGCTGGGCTCTCGGCACTTGTCTGCCCTTTACACTCACATTTCATGCAGCGTACCATTAATCCCATCTGACTGGGCAAAATAAAATGCTTAATCCAATACGAAACAAAACTGAACAAGATGGACACTTAGCACAACTCAAAGAGTAGATTGTGAACCTGTCACATGGCACACATGTGCATCACTCCTCAAACTTTTATGTGACCTTCAAGGAACGTAGTAAAATTGACAACTGCCTGTTTCAGCTTGCTTAAGCTAGGTTTCTTGACCAAATATGAACTGTTTTTAAAACGATACATTTTTAAATGGCCAAGGAGTTTTTTATCTTTCATATTTATTCCACGTTTATCACTTATACATTGTTTTTAAACTTCTATTATATTACTATGAATTTAGTTTGTACTATATAGCACAGTTCAAATTGGGCTACACATTAGATTCATTCTTTAAATTCATTTTAAACTTTTCACCCACCAAATAAAACCACAAAAACGTGTGACCCTGAATGTTGCTGTAAAGTATCATCAAAAAGTAATTTAACAAAGAGCCTCATCTACAGTTATATAATGTTTTTATTGATTTATGGCTCATGTTGTTATCTCGTTGTAACTGCTGGGGCTAAATGTGCAGCTGGCCATCATTTAAATGTTTTATCTTTTTAATAACACTTCGTTTGGTGCTTTAAGATCCAAGCTTTGGGAATCCCTTTCACTGGTTTAGAAAGTTTCTTAAATGGGACAAACAAAAACATTTGTTCATTTTTGACGACGTTCAACAAACTATAATAATGCGCTGGAGCCCCAATCATCTTTTAGACTCTCAACAGCAAAGAGTTTTCACCAATTTCACCCAACTTGTCTTCATAGAACAGTATTTGACATTGAATGTATTTTTTAAGTCCATGTCATTATCACTCACAAGGAGGTCCATCACAAAAACATAATTTGATTTAACTTCCAGAAATAAATTTTTCTACTGAACGGTTTATCTGCAAAGCTTCTCTTTTTCCATCATATCTAAAAAAACAAATTTTAGCTCCTGTCCCTGAAAGAACCCGACTGCTTTGATTCATTTTTTTCAATCTTTGAGCGTTTTATGCTGTTTAAAGTCTCTGAACTGTGAACATGCACACATTTAGAGCACCTCTAAGATCCCAGTGGCTTAACGAAAAGGCTGGAAAACAATCATTATGGTCCTTAGCAATAAATGATTCCTTTCACTGTTGTCTGCAGCTGCAGGCCACAATAAATTGCAAAACAGTCAATGCTAAACTAAAATGATCACCTCAGAGTGATTTAACTGCTGCAATAAATCTACTCCTTCACATTTAGAGAGTAGTTTGACTCAGAAGAAAAAGTTTGCTTCAACATGAATAAACCTTCAGAAAATGACTGAAGATTTTCTTCAAGTGATTACAACTAATTTGCACATAAATTTAAAACAAACTAGTTTTTATATACTGGGTGTTAGAAAAATGCATTTTTTTTTTCCTATTCAGTTAGATTAAATATCTCCTTTAGCTTCACCCTCTTGTCAAAATCTGATCCCTACTGACTCCCAGAAGACCAGAACAACATTGTTCCCTTCATCTAGTAGACCATCAAGATAATTACATTTTCTGAAAATAAATAAATACATTTAAAGAACAAAATCAATTTAGTTTCTCATATCTCCTTTGTAATATCCAACCTAAAGTGGATAAATCTATTTAGGACGTAAAGATTAAATCTAATCCTATGAGTACAATCGTTGCTGTTTGGTTTCAGAGACAGGTAGATTTGAACATTGGCAATGTAGCAGTGAACAGCATTGTTGTTAGTTTTTTTTTAGTTTTTTTTTTTATTATTGACCCCAGTTATAGTAAATATTAAAAAAAGAGTAAAGGGCCAAACAAAGAGCCTTGGGGAACACCCAAGTTTGAGAGCTGTAGGTGAGGAGCGTTCTCCGAACCAGGGCTGTAGGGCTAACTGAGTGAAATGACAAATAACTGGTTCTGTATGATTTCAGAGACTACCAAGAATAGAACCTTATACAAACAATCATCTGGAAAGTCCACAACAGATCAACATGCAGCCGGTTCCACATTGTTTATTTTTAAGTGCTCTCCTGTCTGAAGCACTTGGTTTCATAAACATCATAAGATATAAGCAGCAGGCATTCCTAGTTTGACCTTATTAGTTGCGTAACGGCAGCACAGAACAGAGAGAAGGGCCGGTGATTAAATACGTTTAATATAACGAGGGAGGCCAAGCAACTGTAAATCTGGAAAGGGCAGCGGCGGGACAGCCAATCATGGGGTTCATGGGGTCTATAACCATCAAGTCTCTGTAAATGAGCCTCTGAAGTTCATGCATTTAATGTCATATTTAAAGTTTTTGCCTCATAACTTCCTGACACTTTTAACAGTACAGCTGTGGACCCAGGTCAAACCATCAAAACAACAACAACAACAACAAAAGTTGTTTAATTTGTACACATGCCAGAAGGACAACAGACATCAGCTGATCTGCCCTGCACTCCGTAACCATGACAACACCATCTCCTGGGAAGTTGGCATGACAACGGGAAGAGACAAGCAGCAACAGAGCGAGCAGAAAGTGACGGGTGGGGTGGGGGGGTGTCTGTACTGGGGATTTGGGTAAGCAGGAGGAGACGAGGACAGATAAAAGGTGAGAGAAGATGGTGAAAATCATCCAACACAAGCTGCTGGTCCAGGAGGGATTTGTCTTCTCTACAGCTGGTTTGATTTCAGTGAGAAATAAAAATGGATGTAGTGATCTCATCAGTGCAGCTCATGCGTTAATTGATGCGTAAATCGTTTGGCAGATGATTGAGTCCTCGCTGTTTACTGGTCCAGTCTATCAGCACAGCGTCTCCCTTTATCCCTGCAGGAGCTGCAGTAAATACACGCTGCGGGGCAGCCGTGCTGTTGGCCTATCAGTGCTAATCAACAACCGGCTAACTGCTTTCCCCTCAGTCTGACCTTCTCTGATCAATAGCTCCATGTCAGGCTGCTGTGGCCTTCAGGCTACCTCTCTATTCCTGTTCATCCACCATCAACGCTGTCTCACCTGGACCAGTCCACTCACCCTTGCACCTCAACATTTGTTGTGTACAAATGGGATTGTTGTTGTGTACACAACAGCGCTGTGATGTTGTGGTAAATAAAATTAAGAAAACGGGCTTCTCTGCAAAAAAACATTGATAAAATACATCAAGATGCAGAAAAAGTAGCGAGTCCCAATTCTGCGTGCACACTATTTTCTTGTTCATTATTACAAACATTTTATGCTAATTACACCCTTTGTGTTATTCATTCATACATTCTGCTCATAACTTTTCTTGATTTTAGCTTTCATTTAGCTTTTTGCTACATTTGGCTTTGAGCTCACCTAATGCTATGTTTAGCGAGCTTTTTTCTATTTTTAACAGGCTTGTTGCTAATTTTTACTTTTAGTTAGCCTTTTACTACATGTACCTTTTAGCTATTTTTTTTTTTTTTTTTTTTTTTTTTTTTTTTTTTTTTTTTTGGCTACATTTTGCCAGTTTTTCTACTTTAAGATTTTTAGAAATGTTACTTTAAACTTTTTTGCTAGCATTTAGCTGTTCTATGTTTAGCTTTTAGCTAGTGATTTTTTTTCCTTTCGACATTTATCTAGAATTATTATTTTTTGTTTGGTTTTAGCTAGTGTTCCACTCATTTTAACTGTTAAAAATTTTCTCTTTTTACCTAAAATTTTTAATTTTTTTTAGCTAGTGTTTTTCCTTTTTTAGATTTAAACAATTTATTTTTTCTTCAAAATCTTATTTTACCTTATTTAGCTTCAAGCTATTGTTTCGCTCCTTTTAGCATTTAGCTATTTTGCTTGTTCTTCTTTGCTTTCAGTTATTGATTTGTTCCTTTTTAGCTTCTAGCTAGTGTTTTAGCTCTCTTGTTGCCAGTGTGAACATTTATACCAAAGAATCTGCATCAAACCTACACAACGTCTTGCAAGCAGCAGAGTTCTTGAGCTGCTGTGCATCTTTGTGGCCCTGAAACACCAGAGACCCTGTTACTCTGTGTGCAGGATGGAGCTTCATTTGTATTAATTTACAGTCATTCAGAAAAACAACAAAAAGATCTGATAAGACGATGGATTTATGAAAAGCGTATTCAGCCCCACAAGCAGAAAACATAATTATGACCACGTCATGTGCAACTTGTCAGACTTGTTGCAAACAGAATTGTTACAACATGGAAATGGGGGCGGCTGTAGCTAAGTGGTTTCTTCATCCTCCAACGAGAGAATCGGAGGTTTGATTCCACCACCATACAATCCCATGTCAGAAGTCCCCTCATTGCCTCTGATGTGCCCCATTGATGTTTGAATGTGGTCAAAGCCCTGACTAGACCCTACAGTGATTTATTCAGATCGGCTCTGTAGAGATGCAGTAGAGTACTGTATGGATTGTGTGGATGGATAAATGAGGGCACAGATTGATTTGTAAAGCACTTTGAGTACTCTGCTTGGCTTGAGGGACGTTACAGTCCATTTACCATTTATTTACATGTTGGCAGAAGGTCAGATCAAAGAGTTGTAAAGCTACAAGAGCAGATAAAGTGCTACACTGGAGCTTCTGGGATCAGGTGACGGCCACGCTCGGCGTGAAGCTGAAGCGCCTCAGTTCAGTCTCTATATTAATACACTTCAGCTGGTTTTATTCAAATCATGATTACATTAAATCATAGACTCGTATAACTAACAACAGTACAGTTAGAGAGGACATGGAGGGAGTTGGACTGAGGACAGAGGATGCAGAGGACAGTGTGAGATGGAGGAGGACTCTGTGGAGATCCCTGAAGAGGGAAATGACAGAAGGAGATGATTTGATTTTTAACTAAACTTTATTTACACAATAAGTTAACACAGCAGTGTTAAAAAGGTGAGGAAGGACAAGAAGGAGAAGGACAAGAAGTAGAGGACAATGAAGGAGAACAATGAGTAAGGACAAGAAGACTAAGAAGATGACAAGGAGAAAGACAAAAAGAAGAATTGCTAACAATGTGCAGTCTTTTTGTGAGAGATTTCAGTTTGTGGCTGAACCTTCTCAGGTTCTCGTCTTGTCTCCACTTGTGTTCTTGTTGGAAACAATGAGGTCTGAACTGAACTCCTCTTGGATCTAACATTAATATTATCACAGTTTTTTGTGGGGTTCCAGTTATCGGAGCTAATGATGTGAATGCTCTTTCTGAGTCAGACTGCAGTCATCAAGTGTGTGTTTCCAGATTCATGACAGATGCTTGAGCTGACAAGACCACCGCAGATTTCCTGCTCGGGGTGAAACAGATTTTGTGAATCAAAATGTAAAATGAGACGAGGAAATCAATCTGAATGTATCATCACTCAGCTCATTAGAACACAAATTGTTGTTCCGTTCAATTAGAGCTTCAATAAAAATGTAAATGGAATTGGCTCCTTGAAATTAACTGTGGGTGGCTTTAATTCACGCTGATAACATCACGTCTCCTGTTTGGTTCCAGTATCAACCAGTTTCAGTTTCCCTCCACTGGTGGAGTGTGTCCCTCAGCGTTGCATTTAGGTGATGGATAATAAAGTACCTATCGTGCTGCCCTTGAGCCATTTCTCCTACGTTCATGAGGAAGATGTCTGAAGAGACGAATAAATTACATGAAGCAGGTGGAGGAGAGCTGCGATGAAAACAGGAGGAATAAAAGAACAAAGGAGTGAAGAACCAGTCGTTAATGAGACATAAAGGCAGTTTTTTCCACCTCCTGAGAAGCATTTTCCTGTGATGATACCAGTTTCCTCCTCCAGCATCTACTGTGAAAACCTTTAATGCAGAAAAATCCACCTCCCAGGCAGGGATTCCTCTTTTAACTCCGCTGCTCTCCACTGGTGGGCTGTTGGGGGTTCTAATTAGAAAAATAAGATTTGTCCTCTGAGACTCAGATCAATAACTCTCTGCTCCACATGCTGGCTCTGTTTCTGAGTGGAAGCATTCACGGTCATTAATGGACGCTGCGTCACGGCCTTTTCCTGAGAGCTGATGAAATACGTCGACTAACTCCCATCAGAAGAGTTAAATGAGTAAATGACCGGTAAATGAGTGGGAGAATGTTTAAAGAAAAACAGTTACATATTTAGATCCAGTAAGTATTTTTTGTCTTTTAAAGACATGGCAGATATATTATAGCTTCTGTCCACACGTCTTTCCCTTGTCCCGCCCGTTAGTTTGGTTTCTCTCAAGATAATTTAATGGAACTTCATGCACATCTGCTTCATCACAAGATGAGTTATACTCAGAAGACATTTCCATGAAATGACCACGCAGACCAGTCCATCTTGAACCTTCGTCCAGCCTTTCATAATCTCAGATGACGCCGCCACGTCCCGCTCAGATGTGAGTTTTGAGCAGAACTTTGTTGGGCTGAAGCGGCGCGTGAGGCATTGAATCTGAGCCGGTCCGGCTCTGTTACTACCTCGCTCGGTGGCACAGAGGTGCATCAGCTGCCTCTGACCCGCTCGCTGCCTCGATGTGTCTTCTGATGGACCGAGGCAACCAGAACACGTCTGAGGCGTCTTCTTGAGGCTGTAGTGTCACGTGCACTTTATCACACCAACTCCAAGGTCAAGGTCACAAATCAAGGTCAAAGTTTATACAAGGTCTTTGCTTGTCCAGGTCACATATTGCTGTGTTGCTTTATAGTAGTTTGTATAATGAGCTGTATGCGGTACTCTTGTTTTACTGCTCTGTTAGCAAAATATCTTGTGAACCAGTGGATGGATTTTATCAAAACTTGAAATACTACGTCTCTTCTTATCATAGTAAAATGTTGGTTAAACTCTGGCATGGAAGGCGGCGTACAATTTGTTTTTCTTAGTTTTTTTATACGTTTTCATTTCTATGTACAAAATGTCAGAATTATGACTTTATGAAACTTTTGTTGCTTTAGAGTCACTGAGGTTTCTCAAACCATGAAACTGTTAAAAGCTTTGTTTACTTTGAAATTCAGCTTTCATAAAATAAATAAAGAGAAGCAAAGAATATTAGGGCAGAAATATTAAAGTACAGGTACGTAAACTTTACAATAATGGTGCACGATGAACTACAGTAGTTCCTCATTTATTGCAGGGGGTTCGTACCCTGAAGCCCCTCGATAAGTGAAGTAGGAATAGTAGTACAAGTAGTAAGTAGTAATTTATTTTAATACATATCAGAATCAGAATAAAGTTTATTGTCATTGCACCGAGGTACAGCGAGAACATGCACACTCTTGCAATATTCTAAACAATGTTTCTAAACTCGCTAAAAGAGCACAGCATGTCATGGGTTCAGCTTCCTGCAAGCGCTTTTGACCACACCCACTTCTCCGCTCTGCACAAGAACAGCTGATCAGCTGTAGGAGGAAGTTTATCCTGTAGTATGAGCTGCACAAATGTGCAACAGGTGCTAAATAATTTAAAACAATTTGTTTTTAAGTAAAAATCCCATGCCGATCGTGCAGCTCATCCATCAATCATCTTGTGTGTCATGTCCAATCTTATTTTGAAAAACCGCGATAGAGCGAGTCCGCCATAAAGGAACCGCGACAGAGCGAGGGACTACTGTACAGTATATTTTACTCGTGAGCATTTTTGTACGTGCTTTATATCTATTTACATGTCCAGTTGGTGTTTTTGTGTTTCCGCGTGCATATTTGTCTGAGTTTTGTCTGCTTGTACGTCCCAGGTGACGGGACTGAGCGTTTCCCCGGGGAAGGACCAGCTGGTTGTGTTCCACACCAAGGACAGCAGGGATCTGGTGGTGTGCCTGCAGGGCATGGTACCTGCCAACGAGAGCCGCGTCGGGGAGCTGGTTGGGACTCTGCTCAGCCATTTCAGAAGGTCAGCAGTCACAACGTGTTAACAAGTAGAAGGCAGGAACTGTTAGGAGCTCAGTTAACTTGCCTTGGACGTGCAAAGACGTGTGCGCAGCTCCAAGTAAAACCAGATTAATATCTCATATTTAATGCTTGGAGAAAAGCTTCTGTTCAGGATTCTGTCCCCGTTTGAACCTGCTGGAGCTCATTTGAGTTCATTTGCTGCATCACTGCAGAGACGGTGTCACTTGATGAAACTGAAACAGTCTGCATCCCCTGAGCGAACTGGTGAGACGAGCACTGTCTGTGGCACATGTGTGGTGTCGCCCCACGTGACCTGAGGCTGCAGGATTATGGGGCAGTTGGAGGACACAGACACAGCTGTCCTCAACTCAACTGTTCACTTAATCTGAGCTCTCCGTTCAGGACTGGCTGCTCAGAACCACCGGCTTTACCCCAGTTTCTGTTTGGACCAACTCAAAATATATCCTGGAATCCTGCAGTCACAAGTCTTTACAGATCAAATGAGCTTCAGTTCAGGAAGCATTAAAAAAAAACACGTGAAGGAAGAGAAAGTCCACATATCAGTCTGTTAAATATTCAAAAACAAATGTTCGTGCTGAGCCTGAATCGCTCGTCTTCAGTTGTTTGTTCTGTGCTGCATCTAATAAAGCATCAAGCAAGGATGCAGGGGTGGAGTGGTGCAGTAGTAGGTAGTAGTTTATTTTAGTGTAGTATATGTAGCAGTATATGTATATATATACTGTACTGTATATATATATATATATACAGGCAGTCCTCGACCTACGAACGGGTTCCGGACCTAAGAACCGTTCGTAGGTC
>JARVLU010000489.1:25703222-25719020 GCA_031762415.1 Simpsonichthys santanae | reverse complement strand
GAAGGAACGCCAAAGCTACCGACACGCCCACGTCCACCGACCCCCAAGCCAACAAGAGGCAGACAAACTGCAAACACACGAGCCAGACTCCATAAGCCCCGAATCATGAGACGGCTGCACGCTCAAAACTTCACATCCCCACAGAGTTCCACAAAGAGCTGCAGAGCCGACGAGAACACCAAGAGAAGTGAGTCCAGGGGAGACCAGGTGAGCACCCTGAAGGGGCTCGAGGGAGGATTTCAAGTCCCGGATAGGGGAAACACACACTCCCCCCCCCCCCCCCATGCATTTCTGTTATAGTTGCAGTTTTTCTAAAATGGCACAACTTTCATGCTAGTTAAAGAGCCACGCTCAGGCAGCATTTCAGGCAGTTTTCACACTTTGAAGCTCAGAACTGCAGCAAACTGGGGCAGAAAAGATCGTTCCACTTTTTCCCTGCAGCCCGACGAAGCTGCTGCAGCCGTGCTCCACCTTTTAGCTGCTCTGGATTATTTTAAGGCTTCTGCGTAGGTGTGAGTCTAGAGAAAAATGCACAGATCTGTGATTAGCGCTGAAGGTCAGCGAGTTAGAAACAGATGAGAGAAAGAAAACAAACATGGCTTTTTACTTTCCACCAGCCAGCGTTGCTCCAGAGGGGGTTTGTAGCTCTAAAAATATTTGTTTCAGTGGAAAAAACTCAACGCCTTGACTCAAAACCTTTGATGTGGTTTACGCTCACACTATTTTACAAAGACATGATAGTTTTGTGCATCTTTTGTGTGTTTGATTTTGATACATTGTAGTGTATTTATGTTTCCCTCAGATTTTTATATAAAATCAACAGACTTCTTTTTGCATTTAAGATACTGATTATAATTAAAAACTGTATTTGTATTTCCACATTGGTGCCACTGGTGCCTACAACCACACGTCAGCTGTGTTTAAATTTGTACCTAAATGATTAAAACGATATTTTTTTTATCCTTGAAATGAATAATTTGGTCTTATTTTCTTGCTCACTTACTCAAAAACTACACCTAGCAAATTAAAAATGTTTTTTTAAACCTGTTTCTTAATAAAGATCATTCTTGTCACCATAGAAACAGAAAAAATATCCATAACAAACCCCCTAATAACATTCACACTTTTAAAATATGCTTAAAGATGCACCATTTCTTCTTCTTCCCTCTTAGTGGTGTCTCACGGTGCTGAGAAGGATAGAAAATGTTCTGATTTTCAGTTCCAGTCACTGAATTCTGAGTTTTTGCGACCAGCAATCCGTCCGGCCATGTTTTGATGTGCGAACATTTTTAAATCGCAGCCTGTTTTTTATGTGTGGCTTCCAAAACTGATCTAGGCTGTGATCATTTTTCTGTTGTCCACATGGAAGCTGTCCTCATGTTTATGATTTAGTTGTGGAGTACTCTTCTGAAATGAAGACCGGCGGCTTTGGGACAGTATTTTAATAAATAATAGAGTTCTTTAGCCACAAACATTTACCTCTGATGTTTCTGTCGGAGGAGACCGCCCATCAGCTGAAGGACTCTTGAGACGAGCTGGAAGCTACTACAACAACTTTGAGACAATTACAGGAAAACAAATTGTTGTACTCACCTTTTTGAAAGGTTAGCTGAAGGCTAATGGTAGCAAAAGACTAGCTAAAAGTGAAAAGTAACAAAACAACTGTTAAATCTAAATGCAGCAGAACAATAGCTAAAAGAAATAAACTGCTAGTTAAAATAGCAAAAAGCTAGCTAAAAGCTAAACATAGCAGAACAGTGGTAGTACAAGACAAAACTAGAGCAAACATTCTAAGAGCTATAAGTAATAGCTAGCTAAAAGTAGCAGATTAAAAAGTTAAAATAGCAGAACATGAGCTAAAAGTAATAAGAAGACAAAACTGAGCAAGTACACAAAAATAAAAGTTGAAAAAGACTAAATGTAAAAACATGTTGGATTAAAAGTGAAAGTAGCAGAAGAGTAGCTAAAAGTAGCAAAAGAAGAAAAGCTAAAAAATAACAAATGCTACTTAAAGAGTAAATGGCTAAAAAAAGGAGCACAAAGTTATCTAAAAGTAGCAAAAGAAGAAAAGCTAAAAAATAACAAATACTACCTAAAGAGTAAATGGCTAAAAAAAGGAGCACAAAGTTATCTAAAGTAGCAAAAGGCTAGCTAAAATTAAAAAGTAACAAAGCACTAGCTGAAATCTAAATGCAGCATAGCATTTGATAAAAGTAGTAAACAGCTAGCTAAAATAGCAAAAGGCTAGCTAAAAATTACAAAGTAAAAACAGCAGAACAATGGTGAAAGTAGTAAGACAAAAGTAGAGCAAATATTCTGAGAGCTATAAGCGATAGCTAAAAGAAGCAAATATTAGATTAAATAGTTAAAGTAGCAGAAGAGTAGCTAAAAGTAGCTAAAGAAAAGGTAAAAGTAACAAATGCTATAAATAGTAAAAGCTAACCAAAAAAGCAGAAAGTTAGTTAAAAAAGGCAAAAAGTTGGCTAAAGGGAGTAAAAGTCTAATTAAAGTTAAAATTAGAATAAGACAAATATTTTGTAAATAAAAGCTTCAAAAATCAAAACTTTCAGCAGCTGTTTCTCGAATGAGCTGAACTTCATATAAATAGCTAAAATGAGCTGAACAATATATAAAATAGCTTAAACAGCTCAAAGTGTGCTGAGGTGAGTCATCTATAAAAACATGCAACACAAAAGCAGGAATCAGGGTTCATTCAGTTACAGAAAGATTTCTGCTCTGTTGGATGCAAAACAAACAAACTCTTTAAATGAAGCTCCAGAAAGTCCCGACGTCTGAGCAGGAAGTGGGACGCTTTGATCAAAGTCATGACTCTGAAGTGCAGAGAAGCTTTGCAGAGTTGTCTGTTCCTCAGCAGAAGGAATGTCCAGGTGTGATGTTAGAGGGACGACTCAAAGAGGACTGAATGTTTTCAGACTGGTTCCTCCTTCAGGAGATGATCCACTTTCCCTCTCCTGGTTTCCTTCCAGAAACACAAACAAGATGCTTTTGGGACCAAGTCTGGACTCTCTGAGCTTGAAGGGCAAATCCAGACACTGGGAGGACAGGGGGGGGTTAGACTAAAAGGGAAAAAATAGATTTTTCTCCAGTCGAAGAGGCCGTCCGGACCGAGTCCTCCCCCGGGGGCGCCGACTGGCTCGAATCAGCGCCTGATGGGGAAAGGCCAGACGGTGACCTTAAGCCTCAACAGATCACGTTCTCTCAAAGTGTTGAGATGGTCTGTGGATTTATTCAGAGGCGGGGGGTGCGTGAGGGAATCGTTTGGAGGCTTCATGATCTTATTTTGTGTTTGAGCCCGTCAGGAGGAGCTCAGCTCCGCGGCCTCCTCTGGTTATTCTGAGTCGGACCGGGACGAGAGAAAGACTGAAGAAGTGAGAGAAACAAGAAAACAGTACCACTGGCTGGCAGGCAGCCATGACAGATGGGGGAGTTGAGTTCAGGGTGGGTTGCCATGGACACCAGCATCAGCGCTACTTCAGGCTTTTCCTCCCTGCGTTAGCCGAGCCACAGAGCTGCACACGCTCTGCAGAGGAGCACGGCGTGGGCAGCAGACAGACCCGTTCTCCTTGTTTACGCCTTGTAGTCGTTGTGCAACAAGTCCGTGTCAGCAGGTTCAGAACGGGCCTGGACCAGAGGCGAGCACCACAAGAACTTACTTTTACATGACGAGTAACTGTGTCACCTGGAGAGCGCGTCAGAGCGAGCGCTGGACTGAAGCAGATGTTTGAGCCCTCTGCTCCGAGCTCCTGTAAGACTCACGTTCTGCTCCGCCTCCCCGTCCGTCTCTGCTGCAGTCAGCCTCGTTGAGTCCCCTCATCGATCCAGTTTAACAGCAAACTGGACGAGAGGAGCTGACTGGATCTGGCAGCCTCTAAAACCAGCCCAGCAGCCGAGCGCGGGTCACTCCTTCCACACCAGTCTTCACGTTTCAGCCTTTCAGTTGAAGCCCACAGAGTGTGAGGAGACATGAGCTGCAGATACAGCATCGTTGTCTCCTACAGTTCACCAGTCACACTTACTGCACATTCACCAAGAGCTCATGGAGGTCCCTGAACTCATCGTCCCCAATTGTGGAGCAGACAGAGAAACGTCCTCTGTCCGTCTGTCCATGTTGAGAGAAACATGAGTGAGGTGCTGACATCTGATTTGGTGTGAACACATCAAGACGTTGGAAAGGTCACTGTTGAAAATCATGTTGCCTCGACAAAATCCAAAATGGTAACCACCATGTGTGAACCAACTTCCACCATAATGTGAAGAATCTATGCTTTCTGTTTTTATATTGCTTCAAAGTAGAAGTTTCTTCAGATGATTGTGGTGGCCCAAGATTAATCTAGGCCACCACTAGCCACCCCCTAGCTCCTCCATTACACCTGGTGATGGATAAAGTTGCTCCTCGCCAGGATCCGTCACTGCGCTGCCTCAGACACCTACACACAATAAAAAGTTTCTTCTAACATTTCTTGTCATTTTCTTTAATATTTTATCACCTTGTTTTAAATAAGGGACAGATGTGTGGAGCATAACCACTGACAGCATTTAGCATCAGACCTTCTACCTTTAGACACACCTGACACTCTTTTCACCTCTACTACATTCTTTGCCAGCTCCTCCTTCAGGACCACCACTCCTCCATTTTTCTTTCTAGCCACACCATGGTGAAACAGTTTGAACCCTGCTGCTATACTGCGAGCCTTGCTGCCCTTCCACTTGGCCATCTACCTTCCTTCTCAGCATCATGTCAGCCAGCTCTGCCTGTCATTGTCTCCACATTTAGAGTTGAAACCCTCATTCTTGACTTTCTTCCTCTCCCTCTGTCTCCTGACACGTTTCCCTCCTCATGGTCTTCAAAAGAAGAAGATGGTGTACCTCACAGAAGCTGAGTAGAGTAGATCACGAGGCAGCTCCATAAAGCCTGGACCTCCTTACACTCCAGACAAACGTCTTCAGCTACGGAACAGAATTCCAGTCGTTTTGTTTTTTAACCTTTTTTTGGTTTTACCTCACACTTGTCGTACTAGATGAGATGTTCCTCTTCAGCTCCTGTTGGTTCTTCCTCCAGCCTTTGTGTAAAAACGGTTTGCAGTCGTTCTCCTTCCATCGGAGGGGCTCGTTTTAACAAGCAGATCATTTTAGCTCAAAGATTTGTATAAATCTCCCTTTCTGAAGATCTTGGCTTTATTCTGACAGAGAACCACCGAACAAGATCCTGCTCTGGCACCAAAGTTCTTGGTTTTGGAGTTCTTCACGTGGCTTTTGGACGTTTTAGACCCAGCAGATTATGGTTTATATTCAGATCTGGGTTCTGAGTCGCTGCTTTGAGGCAGATTTTTTTTTTCTGGCTTCTTGACCTGGACCAGACAGTTCAGGTTTGTTCAAGTCATTCTTAGCAAACGCACCGAAGTTAAATCTTTATTTACAACTGGGTGTTTTAACAACACTGGTTTAAAGATGCAGGGTGGACAACTTTAACTTCCTGTTTATTTTGGTTTAAACTGCAGTTATTCCTGAGCAGCACGACCGACTGTTTGCATGTTTGTTACAAGTTACCCATCAGGTTTGTTCACTTATCAATAGTAGTAGTTTTTAATAATGTAGGCGTGTTTATGATTGTTCCTTTCCTGCTTTGCTTTGTTGCAGAAATGTGAAGTAGGAATAAAATGATGGATTTAAAGAGGTTGTTTAGGACACTTTAGACACTTCAGGTAGTAATTCACTTGGTTGCAACTAGAGAGCAGCTGGAGACAAAACATTACAACATGTGTGAATTTTCACTTTAAATCACACTACATGACATGTTGGCGCAAACTCCCAATGCTTATTGCTAAAACAGAACATCTCCAGCACTCTAGATTTACTGAGTTCACACAGAGAAGGTCTGGGCCCGGCTCCAGACGACCGCGACGACAGAAAGACAGAAAGAAAATCTGTTGTGCCAAATATTCAAACATGTTCAAAATTCCTGGGACACGAGGACGAGGCCCTGATGTTCACCCAAGGAAAACGAAAGCCTTCGCCAGCATTTTGAGACATTTTTGGAAACGTGTTTGTCGCCAACAGTCGATCATTTATGGTCTAAAAGCATCACGAAGTTGCTGCTCTGCTCTCACGAAGTTGCAGGTTTGATTCCAGAACCTTAAACTATGACTGAGCAAGAAGAAGAAAAATCAGATTTAATGTTTTTCTTTGATTGACACCTTTTTCCTCCTTGTGTTTTATATTTGGTGTCTCCGCAGCGAGAAGAGGAAGCTGCAGGTGAACGTCACGAGTCCCATCCAGTGCAGCCTGAACGGCAGGAAGTGCACGATCGTCGTCGAGTCCAAGATCAACCAGTCACAGCCAGACTTCACCAAGAGCCGTGCCGGTTACATCCTGAACGTTCCTGGAAACTAACGTGGGCCAAAACCCCGAGCAGCTGATTTCACACCACACCTTTTGTTTGTTGTTTTTCTGCAGAGCTGCTGTGGTTCTGTCGGATTGGAGCGACTAAATCCTCGATTTCCTAATCCATGCCAAACTCCAGCTCCTCTGCAGACTTCTAGAGGATGTGCATTTTAAAGAAGAGGTTATTAGTTTAACAAATTTAACAAATCATGCCCCAAACAGTCACCGAAGTGGGATTTCTTTTTTTTTCTTTTTTTTTTAAACTCAGATTTCAGTTGATTTGCTTTGTGCAATATTTAAATCAGTGCAGATTGATTGTTGTGAGTCAAGGTGGGAGCGGATTATTCCTGATTTAATCTCACAACCAGTAACGTTGCACAAGGGCTTCAATAGGAATTATAATCCCTGAAGTGCCATGTTGGATCAAAGAGGAAACCTTATGCTTTAAAGCAATAATAAACTTTTTTTTTCTTTTTTCTTTTTTTTAACTTAAAAAAATCATTAAGTAAAGTTTTACTTAAAGAATAAAGAGCAGGACCTGGAATGTTGATGAAATGTTTACAGATGGAGCGGGTCCAACGTCTGAATATGTTGATCATATTCTAAACAGAACGACCAATTAATGCAACCAATCATTTAAAGACTGTTTTCCGTCTTTGTGTTATTGCTTCATTCTGCTCCTACAGAAATGTAAAAGTCTATAATCTGCTGTAATCTGTTTAGATTGAGGCTAAAACTGAGTAACAGGCAGCGAAACCTACAAGCTGATCGTTTCCAGGATCTGTTTTCAGGTCGTTGAGACTGAGCAACAAGCGTCCCTGATGAGCCCGGTTCACTTCCTGTCATCGTATTCGGTGAAGCGCGCTCCTCCGTCGTCCTCCTGCCGGAAGCCGAAAAGCTCGAGCCTTTGGCGAAACGTTTCGAGCTGTTCCTGAAGCTGTCGGCCGCGCTGCTTCAGATCGTTCCGTCGTGTTCTGTTCCAAGTTCTGCAGTAAATAAATAAAAGCTGTCGGCGCTGCAGCTCATGAGTTTTCAAACCAGAATGAATAAGTCCTGGCTCGTCCTTTAGCTGCTTTTTGTTTCCTTCTGAAGACATTTAACGTGATGATGACGAAAAGTTCTTCAGACTTCCTGAAGTCAGCCGCCCTTCCACTCGTCCTCTGCAGACTTCCTGACCGTTTTCACGGTTTTTGTTTAACTTTGATCCGTAAGTTATTCTGTGATGTTGACACAAAACTATGACGGAGCTTTAGGGCCACACTTAGAAAAAATTTTAAATTAAAAGCCATAAAATTACGAGAATAAAATCGTATGAGACTTTGAGTCTTACTTAACAGATCATTTTAACAAAGAACCCATTTTAAACGGGATTTATTTTCATTTATTTGTCATGCAGGTGATCACAAAGACACAATTTGTTCCTCGTTTCTTCAGTTAAATCAAAGAAGATGCATCTTTAACAGAAAACTAGTGTTTTAGCTCTAACAGCTAAATCAGCTGAAGGTCGGCGCATCACTCAGGCTCCAGGTTTTTTTTTTTTTTTCTTAAGCTAGAGGTTTTTAAAGTCTGACACCTCCTCTTTAGTCCTTCACTTTATTTTCTTACTGCTGCTGTCATCAGGAACTGGAAACGAGTGAAAGAGCAGCCGAAGAGCAGCCGCAGACATTCGGGAAACTTTAAATATTATCTCTGCTGCTACTTGAAACGCCGAAGAACGGAGTGGCTGAAGACTTTTGCACAGGGAGTGTGTTGCTTCGAAGCGCGAGCTGTTTGGAGACACCAGTGCCTTCACACTGAGGAGGTGACAGTGATGGCGTTAGTGTGTGCATGTGCGTGTGCTCGTGTCGTTTCACTGCTTCTTACTTCAGGGTAAAACGCAGGGAGGAGGAAACGAAGCCTCACTCGACCTCCTCTCCTCCTCTTCCTCACCCATTTTCTCTTCCTCCTCCGTTCTGGCTCTGACGGGTTTTCGTTTGTACCTCCTGAAGACTGTGTCGAGGCGGTTTCTCACTGAGCCGCAGCTGCTGGGAATTGAGTCGACGACTCCACATTGCGAGAAAATCTGGTTAGTTTTCCGTGGGCTTCTCAGAGTTAGCTCTTAAACATCTCCACCTGCTCATTGTGCCGTCGCCCACCTCGGCAGGAGCCCCCGCCTTTACCATCGATCCAAGCTTGAAACGAAAACGTGCACGTTTGGGTCCGTTTTCAATCAAAATATTTTATCGGCTGTAGAGACGAGCTGGACACACCCTCAGGGATGACGCTCAGAGAAACCGCCTTCAACGTTCTGCTGGGTTTAAAACGTCGAGTCGGTTCGTTTTCCATTGAACTGAAGGTTTCGTACTTCCTGACTTCCTCTGAAACATCTGGTCTGTGTTTCCTCTGAAACATCTGGTCTGTGTTTCCTCTGAAACATCTGGTCTGTTTCCTCTGAAACATCTGGTCTGTTTCCTCTGAAACATCTGGTTTGTTTCCTCTGAAACATCTGGTCTGTTTCCTCTAAAACATCTGGTCTGTTTCCTCTGAAACATCTAGTCTGTGTTTCCTCTGAAACATCTGGTCTGTGTTTCCTCTGAAACATCTGGTCTGTGTGTCAAACATCTGGTCTGTGTTTCTTCTGAAACATCTGGTCTGTGTGTCCTCAAACATCTGGTCTGTGTTTCTTCTGAAACATCTGGTCTGTTTCCTCTGGAAGGTTCTTGCTGTGACAAATGAAATCAACCATTTAAGGAGTTTATGTGGAACCATGTAAGATAGTGACGTTTGAAACGGTTTGCTTCAGTAGAGTTCCAGATATGAAATGTGGGTCTGTGCTCAACGTCAACAAAACTTTTATCTGTGGACTTCATTCATCAAATCACCGTGTTGGTCCCAGTGCTTCTTGGGGACGTCCACGTTGACCCGTTTTCAGTCACTTCGGCTGTTTTTGTAGGGAAACACACTCAGCTGGTCGCTGGCGTCAAAGTTTGCATACAAACATTTAATTTAAAAAAAAAAAACATAAAAAAGACAATTTTGTTTCTTATTTATTTATTTTTGACCAGTCTGTGACTTTACTATGAGTACCTTTAAACAGACGTAAAAGTTCGACTTTAGGGACTATTTTCTGCAGCGTATTAATACTCAATTGTTGCAACAGCGCTCAGTTAGGCTCAAAATAAATAATTATTTGTATAAGAAGTCCTCATGATTCAAAACAAGTTGTTTTTATTCCACCTCGTTATAAGAAAAAAAAATGATTTATTTAAAAAAAAGTTGCTTTTGATGTGAAAAACAAATCCCGTCTGGATAAAAGTTTTCTGCGAGCCCAGAACGGTTAAAAGGTAAAATATTTGGGTTTGTCTTTTTATTTTATTATGATTTCTTTTTATTTTATTATGATTTATTGAAATGTTCTGTTTGTTTGTTTTGTCCCAGTCAAACCAGCCAAAGCACATTTATTGTTTTTGTGGCTTTAAGTAAAATCCAAATGTACATTTATTCAACAAGTGCCTAATTTTATATTTAGTTTATATTTTGTGCTGTTTCTTAACTATGAAAGGGAAATGCTGTAATAATTTCATTTTGTGCAGTTCTTATTATTTTTGTACGATTTGTGACGCTTCGTCCTGAACAATATTTCATTAATCACTTTATTAATAAATGTTTTTGCTTCTGTGCTGCTCTTTGAGTCTTTAACCTACATTCAGTGGAAACATGGAAGTTCTGGTGACGTCAAAGTCGGTCCGACCGTCTGCTCGTGACGAGACGGCGCTCGGCCTCTAACAGCTGTGTGACCGAGTCACGTGCGAATGCCTCTGATCTGCTCGGATGAAGGAGTGAACGACGAACGGATGTTTACGTGAACGAGGGAACTGAGAGAAAGAAAATCTTCCTGTTTAAAGGGGCGGACGTTGCTTCAGTAAAATCTGTTGGAGCCTAAAAAAAAACAAAGCTCAGAGGAGCAGCTCTCACCTGAACATTAACAGAACCTCACGCAAACTGTTGACAAACCGCGGGCTGCGAATCGTGGATAAAGGCGAGCGTTGCCATGGAAACAGCATCTCTAATCCAGCCGATGCGGCTGATCCGTGTCGTCGGCTGGCTGTTCAACGAGCTGCGGGTATTAACGCCATCAGTCAGAGAGCTGAAGAAAAACAAACTGTCGGCTTATCGATGTTTCTTAAAAATTCATCTTGGATTCTGTCCAAGCGACAAAAAGATGTCCGTGTGGACCAGAAGTCAGGGAAACCACGGTTCTGTGGTTTGGAACCAAAATTATCAACATTTTGTGGAGCAGGAACTAAAGGGCAAAAACCAAAAGTCAAGACGAGACAAATGAGTTCAGATGAAGGAAGGTGTTCGATTGAAACGCCCGTCTAAAGGCTCCACCTGTCCACGTCAAGGTCAAAGATCAAGGTCAAATTTAACGTCTTTGCATGCACCATTCAAAACGTCTGAACCGCTCAAAGTAAAACATAAATGCGTACATTAGACAGAGCGACTCACTTTTTATCATCCCACCTCTAAAATCAAGGTCAAAGGTTACACAAGGTCAATGCTCTGAGACGTTGCTACAGATTTCTGTATAGTAGTTTGTTGATGAGTGTTTAATGTGCGGTTTGCCTCTTGTGTGTGAAAGCGACACAAAACGGGACAACAAGGCCCTCTAGAACGATCAGTGCTTTTTATTTTTCCATCACAGTACAAAAATAAATTAAAATAAGCAGAAACATATAAAAAAAAGTAAATTATGGGGGGTCCTTAAAAAAAATCACCGGTGCAGTGTTTGCTCCTTATAAGAAAACAACATTCTTTGTTAGAAATAAAAGGTCCGAACACACATCCTGGCGCTCACCAGCCCTCTCTGCTCTTTTATCTACAGATTACACAACAAGTTACAGAAAAGAACGGGACAGAAGTTTTTAATCTACCGCTTCAGTCTCTTTATGTTTCATGAGCTTATAAACAACTGTGATGATGCAAGTGAAGAAGCATGGCACATCTCACGGAGCTGGGACACATTCAGGGATCCCTGCTTCCTGTTTGTCCTCGCAGCTCGTTTCCCTTTGATCTACATCAGAACGTGCTGTCGGACCCGCGCAGGATGTTCTGGGTTTTCAAAGCACGGCAAAGAGAAAAAGCGTCTCCCGTTTGGTGCTTCTTCTTCGGTAATCCGATAAAAAGCTGCAGATCTCCTCTGCAGGCTGCACCGGGTCACTTTGACCCCCGGGAGCTTCTGATTGGATGGAGGTCGCCTCGTTTCCTCCAGAACCAAGAGGCCAGCTCACGCTGAGTTACTCAAAGATGATAATCTGTGGATCATCCTCAGGCTTCTCTGTGCTTTTCTTGTTTTTCATTCCCCTTTTAAAGTCTGATATGTGAGACGGGGTTCTGAATCAGAGGAAAAACTCTTCAGGACGTTTTCTGAAGCTTAAAGTTGAGGTTGCCACATTGATGATGGTCAGATTTAACCACGGTTTTGGTCTTAAGGGCCTTTTCACATTAAATGACAAACCCCTGCAACATTTATGGACACAAACCAGATCAATCTGCATTCCCATCAAAGATAAGCGCACCTTGTATTCCCTTTAAATTCCTCTGAATGTGCCAAAAATAATGAACACTTCAATGGCAAAACGCTAAAATTAGATGAAAATTGTCCTAAAACAGTTAAATATCTGAGTTCTCTCAGATCTGTGGGGTTTCATCAAAGGTATGGCACCGTTATAACTTTTCCAACGCTGACTCATGAGCACAAAGGAAAATGATCGAACCCAAAGAGCGTCCCTGGTAAACGATGAGCCTCCAGCGCGCCGAGCTAAATGAAACGTTACTTTGTTCACAGCTGATTTACAAATCAAGTCAAAAGTAGAGCTGGCTCCTGGAGAGTCCGTAAAACTGCATGGCACACGTGCAAAACGTAACATTTCTAACAAATAAATATTTGTTTTAAAAACGCAAAGAAAACTTGTTTTAGCAAATCCAGCCTGAAATCTGAAAATCATGGAACGCCGTGTCAATAAAACCAGAATGCCACGAGTTGTAAACATGAACATGTCGTTTGTTGTTTGAAACCAAGAACTTAAATCATATTTTGGAAAAACGGGGTGAATCGAGTTGGAAGGTGGAGGACGGGTCGGCCCCTGGACCACGCTGTTGGACTGGACGCTTCGTCTTGCTGAAACAAGCAAGACCTTCCCTGAATAAAACATCTGGATGGGAACAGATGCATGAACTATACTGACGGTGCCTTTCCAGATGTACAAGCTGCTCATGCCAGAGGCACTAATGCACCCCTATACCATCAGAGAAGCAGACGTTTGAACTGTGTGATAGAACGCTGAATGGTTTCTCCCAGCTTTAGCACAAAGGCTGTGTCTGATGAACAGACGATGACCAGAACAGAACCAGACCTGGTTTTAATGCAGTGGCCCCTGAGGGCCCATCAGCACCATTTAACATTGACATTATCTTTTGAGATTCTACAGACTGTTCTAATCTGTACAGAGCGGTGAACCCCTGCCCATCTTCACGTCCAAAACGTTCTCTCTGAACCCGGTCCTCTCGCTGGCGTTTTGAACTGCTCCTTCTCATTTGGACCACGTCTGGTGTTTAATGTGGTTCGTGTTCGTCGCATTCTGTTTTTATTGACACGTTTACACAACGGACCGCCTTTTTCAGATGCAGAGTTTGTGCCGAAGCCTCCAAAAGAATCAAAAATAAAAACAAACACGTCCATTTACACGTTTCAGTGTTTTGTTCTAGATGAAAATAAAGTTTCTGGACACGCACGATGTACATCCACTGGCTGTTTGTCTGTTGTTGTAAATCAAAGCTCCCACAGGAGCAGCTCACTGTCCCAACAAGAGGTCAAGGCTCCATCGTCTCTGACGGCCCAGGCGCCTCTGTCCTCAGGTGGTCCGATCTGCGTCCGCAAAAACCAGCCCGCGATGGAGGAAGGGATGATCCGGCTCGGGAGTGGGGGTGGGGGTGGGGGGGTGGATGCCTGTTCATCCGTGGCGCGTGGAGGAAGTCAGTCAGGCGATGGCCCTCACCCTCCTGCAGGAGGCAGTCAAACAGTCACAAGGTCACTGGGGGTGGGGGTGGGGGGGGCTGCAGTCTCAGCTCTGTCCACATTCAATGCTGCTACGTTTCATCTAAATCATCAAACAGCTGGATTCACCCAAATACACCTGGACTCAGTCAAAACGCTTGCGTTCGCAGGTTTACACACAACTCATGGTCTGCGAGCAGAAACCTGTTTAAAGACTGAAGCAGCCGCACAAACTGCCGTGGTCTCAGCCGTGCACGTGACCTGAGCGGCTCGCGCTCAGAGCATGTGCTGAGGACGACTCTCGGCTACCACCAGACTAAAGTCCAGCTCAGAACCTGTGATGTCCACTTGAACTGAGTTGCCTCCAGTTTTGTAGATCTACAGCCAGTGGTCGTCTGTTTCATCCACGTCTGTCCACCAGTGCATGAGATATTTTGCTAACAAACAGGATTAACGTTAATAGCTACGTGTTTTAAGTGTTGGGAGTTTTCAGCTACTCGCACATCAAATTAGAACTTAATATCTCAAATTGCTGGAGTTGTGGACTGTTCTTCAGTGTCAGGTGGCAGTGGCGGCCATCTTGAATCAGATTGACTACAACAGGCTGTAGGCGTACACTCGCTGGAAGCTACTACCACGCTAAAGTTTAGCTCCATGTCTGTGAAAGTGGCTGAGTTGGAGCCATTTTTGTGTTTGCTGGCTTTACTAAGAATCTTCAACATGGAGTCAAAACGCCACCCCCACCCCCCACCCCCCACCCCCCTCAGCATCCCCTCACCGGTCCAGTCCGATGAGCAGGCGGCTCCTCTCCTCCTCCTTCTGGGTCTCGTTCTTCAGGTCGGCGAACACCTGGGTGAAGTAGTGCGGGTCGGAGTTGATCTGCAGCATCTTGGCGCTCATCAGCTCGATGATGGACAGGCAGCGGTCCCAGAACGTCTCCTTGGAGGACTCCACCAGGAACGGCTTCAGCGGGTAGGAGATCTCGTTGCCCATGTAGGAGTAGGACAGGTAGAGGCAGGTGAGGAGCACGGCCTGCAGCTCGTGCTCCGTGTCCACCTCGGAGGAGACCACGTCGCGGCACAGCATGTAGACGAAGACCACGTTGGCGGGCGTGATGAAGCCCTGGTCCTGCCAGCCCTGCAGCAGCAGGGAGCGGTCCACGCTGCGCAGCCACAGCACCGGGTCGGTGGGGGACAGGTGCTTCAATCGGTAGCAGCGCCGGCACAGGAACTCCCCCAGGCAGCGCAGCAGCTCGCTGGTGGAGGCCTGGACGATCACCCTCTTCGGGGTCCCGGGGGCCACATTGGAGTTAGTCAGGGGGGCCTTTTTGATGGAGGAGGGGGCGTTGTTGGAGCTCTTGGTGAGGGCCGGGGTGCTCTGGTCCTGGGTGAAGCTGGACAGGTTGGCGCAGGACTGGGACTTCTTCAGGTTCTCGTTGTTCAGGTGGGACACGTTGTTCTGGTAGTTGCCGTTGGGCTGCACCTTCTTGGAGCTCTTCTTCTTGGCCGACACCGCCACGATGCGTTTCCATGGCAACACGTTGATGAGCGAGTGCCGCTTCAGGTTCTTGTCTTTGGCGTTCTTGCTGTTCTGGACGGCCGTGTAGTGGCCCACCGTGGCCGGCCCGTCCTCGAACAGAGCCGCCTTCCTGTAGCTGGGGGACAAGGACAGCACGGTTCCCATGGCGACTGCGGGGGGAGGGGGCCCAGAAGCTTCGGAGTCAGAGGAGCGCGAGCCGGAGAGGAGATCCTGAGGGTCTCAGAGCTGCCGGGAGGCCCGGACTACAGGCTGGGCATCTACAGGTCTGTCACTGGTGCTCGGCTCTCTGCCTGCAGGACAAACAGCAGGCGAGGAGTTAGTTTCATTCAACATTTATTCTTTATTTACCTCAAAGAGAAAAACTACAAACATCGTTTCATCCTCAGAAACTGCAAACGTTCAGTTTGAAACAGAGAGAATCAGATTTACTGGAACGTTTGAGTGAAAGTCGCTCAGTGGAGAGAACAGAGGAGCTAAAGCCTTACTGAGGAACAGCACACGTCTCAGACCAGTACCTGGAAGTACTGTGAGGGTACCCTGTAAAAACCTTGTCATAAACCATGACACGTATCCTGTACCCTGTAAATACCTTGTCATAAACCATGACACGTATCCTGTACCCTGTAAATACCTCAACATAGCCCCAAAATGTTATTCCATAAGAACCCCAAGTTATCTCATACACATCCCAGAGTATCGTGTATGTGCCACATCCTCTGTGTATGCAGTAAATACCCTGTACTCTGCAGTAAATACCCTGTACTCTGCAGTAAATACCCTGTACTCTGCAGTAAATACCCTGTACTCTGCAGTAAATACCC
>JARVLU010000489.1:25659332-25686346 GCA_031762415.1 Simpsonichthys santanae | reverse complement strand
GGTTTTAAGTCTAAAATCCGTGTTTACAACCGCCACGTGGGGGCAGTATCGGTTTACGTTTGAATCGGTATCCGACCCGGTCTTTGGAACGGATCTCGGTCGGGAACCGAGGACTACCTGTATAAGAATCAGCTGAAATTTGACTAAAACACATTTATGTTGTATGTAGACTGAACTGTAGGAGTTGTTCTTGAATCTTATAAAATGTTTAATTTTTGTCTCATTTGGAAGCTAACACCAGTTATTTCCTATTCAAACGCACCCTAAATGTTACTGAAACTGAATCACAAGCTGTTTTAACGAATAATACAAACCTATGCATAATTGTCTCTTTATTATATTCATTAAAGAGAAAATTCATAAAACTGTCAAAGCTAAGGAGATGACACTGCTTCTCTTGAATTTTGTGGGCATTAATTTGTCGTCTTCTAACAAACAGGACTTTATAGTTTTTAGACCTTGAAGAGTCCAAACAGTTCTCCTCAGCCTGACTTTAAAAGGTCTACCGTATTTTTCAGTCTATAAGTCGCGGTTTTTTACATAATTTACATGCCCTGCGACTTTTCCCTAGTTACCCATGTCCCAGGAGAAATTTGATAGTGTGCTCGTATCCGAGGCCAAACGGGAGAGTCAGATTCAGATAAGCCACAACTGTTGAATTTCTTCAGGTAGATTGTTTTTTTCTTGTCAGCCTTGAGCCCTGCAGGAACTTCCTCGGTCCAAAATGTCCAGATTTATGGGTATTCCTCTCCACTGATCCATGTTAGGAGCCTCCCCAAGATTGATCCCATATGCTGTCGAGTCCTAAAGCTGCAGGTGGACTGCGATCCTCACACATCGTCTCCATCTAACGGTTTAGCTCGTTAATCAGCTGATTTTGAGGACTCGAAGCACAAACCAAACACTGACTCGGAAGCTTGTCATGGCCGAAACTGCTGCTGATGTCTTCTTCAAGTCGATAAAAACAGAGCCCTGATGATAACAAATAGCAGAACCCCTGCTATCATAAATCCAAATACGTATATAAACGTTTTCAGCATCCTCTCGAGACAGAACTGAAAGACACATCAGCTGATCTCTGATGTACGCCGCAGCATGAGTCTCAGCCGGGCAAGAGGGTTCTCCAGGAACCTGTCGTTTTGTTGAAAATATTTTGTCGATTCCATTGAAAGTCCAGCTCGTCAGATCCATAACAGTGTTTTTCGTTCGGGAGATGTTTACCAGGAGCTCTGAGAGACACCAAGAGCAGAAGCAGGAGGAAGAGGAGAACAGGGGGAGAGGGCGGAGAAGCTTCTGTCTTGAGGGAGAGCCAGAGGAGAAGTTAGACTAAGACAAACCTTTGCTATAATTTTGAGCAAACAAATAATTGTTTTTAAGTGTTAATTTTGTTAAATTCTTGTTAAAGACCTCCCATGCACACTCCCGCAGCCGCCAATCAATTTTTGGCACAACACCGACCCACATTTCCTGTTTGTAAGTAGTGATGCGTAACAAATGCGACGCGGTGATGCATAATAGATGCAACATATTTATGGATTTTTCCACATTATTAGACATATGGACCGATGCGACTTGTACGGTGGAAAATACGGTACTTTTATCTGCTGTAAATCTTTTCTGGTGCATCATGTAAATCTGCTTTCCAATCAGACATGTGGCTAAGGGGCAAATATTTCATTTAAATGACACACAAGCTTTGTGGAATGTGGCTTACCCTGCAGGTGGGTGGGGGGGGCGGTGGGGGGGACACTGTGACAATACAGTACAGGTGAGTGATGTCACTGCACATCTGTCCCAGAGGCTGGCCAACATCCAGAAAACCTCCGAGCCTCGTCTTTGATCAAACTTTTCCCTGAACTCCCTGAGGCCGAAGTGATGTTCGGGAATGATCCGGGCTTTTATCAGACTGTCTTCGTCTGGTGGGGGCGGGTGTGTGTGTGGTGGTGGTGGGGGGGGGGGGCGGGGGGGGTGTGCAAATACAATCTGTGTCCTCAGAAAAATAAGAAGCTTCATCTCGCCTTCAACACTTTTTGACATCGCTTTGAAAAGCAAGAGAGCCGTGACTCTTAAAATGAACGTCTCGTGTAGACCTGCGTCATTTATTTAAAACCATTAACGGTACTGGGTTGCCCACGAGTCGAGCTGCTTTGTTGGGTTCAGTGTTTTGTTCCCTGCCACTATGAAAGGAGACATTCCTTCAAGGATTGGTAGACTTTCAACTTTTTACAACCTTCACACTAAAACCCCACTTCAAAATGGCCGGACTGTTGCTTTAATGAGCGGCGCTGAACTCCCCTTGTTGTTTTCCTCCTCGCAGTTACAAACTACAAGTTCGACAAGTCCAAAGGCTGCATCAGCAACATGACGGTGGAGATCGACTTCCTGCAGAAGAAGTCGGTCGACAGCAGCCCCTACGACTCCGACAAGATGGCCAAAGAGTTCCTGCAGCTCTTCAACAACCAGGCCTTCAGCGTAGGACAGCAGGTCCTCCTGAACGCTCTCAAGTCGTGTCCGTTTGGGCGTATTTCAATTCTAACCCAGTTTTCTCTTTTCTAGCTGGTGTTTAGTTTCATCGATAAACTGTTCAACATTGTGGTGAAAGACATTGAAACCATGGACGCCGGCATCTTAAAGGGAAAACCCGTCTCTGATGGCTACAGGAAGAAGGTACCTGAAGGGTTTTCACAGTTGACGACCTCCACACACTTTCCTTTGGTGCTTTTAATCCTCAAAGATGATCAAACAATAATCAATTATTGTCTGAGCTGTTAGGTTTTGTCATGATCAGAAGCAATCATCTGTTCTCTCTTTCCTCGATCTAAAGGTCGGTTTGTTGCTGGCCAACAGTCAGGTGATTTTTGAGAAGTCTGAGAACTCGGCCATTTTATTGTCAGGTGAGTTTTTGTCACTGAGGCAGTTTATTATTTTACTTAAAAACTCTTAAGCTCAAATAAACATCTGAAACTTTGTATTTCCTGGATACATTTGAGTGATAAAACCACAGCATACTTGTTGCTTAACAAGAGAAACTGTGTTTCCTGTGAAGATGCAGTGTGATTTCTTATTGCTGAATAACAGCTTAAATTAGCTAAAAAAAACATGCTGAATTATAGCTGAAACAAAATAACAAGCAGAAGGAAGTAGAAATAACACATTTTTGTTAAATTAGATTTTATTTAGCAGAAATGAGCACAAGAATTTGGAAATTAGCTTAAAAAAAGGCTGAAATTAGCCAAACGTAGCTGAAAAAAACTAAAAAGCCAGTAAAAGCTTAAACTACCTGAAGGAAGCGGTCAGATCTGAAATGAGCTAAATAAAAAAGTGGAATTGGCTGAAAAGCTCAAATTAGCAGAAAAACAGCTAAATAGTAGCTGAGATAGCAAAACAAGCTGAAGCTAGTAGGAAAAAAGCTAAAAGGAGTATAACAAGCTGAAATTACCATTAAAAAAAGTTAATTAGGTTGAATGTAGCAAAGATTACCATGAAAACTACATTTATCTGAAAACAGCTGAAATTAGCAACAAAAAAATGCTGAAAAAGTAGAACATGCTTAAATTAGCAGAATAAAGTAGAAATAACATGTTTGCCCAATTAGGCTGGAAGAAGCAGAAATGAACACAAACAAGTGGAAATTATCTGCGAAAAGCTGAAATAAGAAAAAAAAAAAAAAACTGCTGAAAAGTAGCTAAGAAAGCAGAAGCTTAAATTACCAGAGAGAGCACATTTTGCTGACTTAGCCTGAAAAAGGTTGAAATGGGTGCAAAAAAATGTGGAATTATCTGAAAAGGCTAAAATTTGTATAGAACAGCTACCAGTAGCTGAAATAGCAGAAAATGCTGAAACTTGCACAAATAAACTGAAAGGAGAAAAACAAGCTGAAATTAACATAAATAAGTTAATTAGGCTGAAAGTAGTAGAAATTACCAAAATTTAAATTTGAATTTATGTGAAAACAGCTGAAATTAGCTAAAAATGCTCAAAAGTTAGCTGAAAGTGTAGAACAAGATTAATTTAGCTGAAGTAAGTAGAGAGAGCACAGTTTTGTCCAATTAGACTGAACAAAGCAGAAATGGAGCACAAAAAGTGGAAATTATTTGGAAAAACTGAAATTAGCTACAATCAGCTGAAAACTAGCTACGAAGGCAGAAAGAAGCTTAAATTACAAGAAGGAAGTGGAGAGAGAACATTTTTGCTGAATTAGGCTGAAAAAGTTAGAGCAAAAAATGTGGAATTAGTTGAAAAAGCTAAAATTTGCATAAAACAGCTAAAAAGTAGCTGAAATATCAGAAAATGCTAAAACTTTCAGAAAGGAGCTGAAAGGAGCATAACAAGTTGGAATTAACAGAAAAAGTTAGAAGATGCACAAAAATGTTGTTGTTAGCAGAAAGAGTCTGAAAGGAGCACAAAACAGCTGAAAAAAAAACTACAACTGAAACTAGCTGAAAATTTTTGAAATTTGCAAAAGGAAGCTGAAAGAAGCTGAAGCAGAAGAAAATGTGAAAGGAGCAGTAAAAAGTTGTAAACAGATCTAAAGATCTGAAAAACAAGCTCAATTCATTTTCTATGAGGAAAAGTGTAATAAAAAGCTAAAATATGTCAAAAAGCTAAAGTTTCACCATTAGGCATCATTCTCCTGAAGGAGCTGAACGTTTTTATACCCAAGAACTGAAACACTGCAGGACGAGAATCACGCTGGAAAAAACCTACGCAATATGGATAAAAGTTGGAATAATAAACATAAACAAGAACAATTAAAAAAAAAAAAAGATTTACTCTGAAGTCTTTATGTTTCTCTCCACAAGAGGGCGCTCTACATAAATTAAAGGTTCATTTTTGATTGACAGGTGTGCAGAATGACACTGACCTGAGCCTAATGAGAAGTTACATTTTATTACAGCTGTCAGTGAAGTTCTTCTACTTTCATTTGAACTTTATTACATCGACTTCAGTGTTTTCTCGACTTTTAATCCTTTTGTGATCATCAGGATCAGTCTCTTTTACACATAGCTCAGATTCTTGTTTCTCCCTGAAGGGAAATCTAAAACCCGAGAGGCTCGTCAGTCCATCATCAGCCCAGACTGGAACTTTGAGAAGATGGGGATCGGAGGCCTCGACAAGGAGTTTTCAGACATCTTCCGCCGAGCGTTCGCCTCCCGAGTCTTCCCTCCGGACATCGTTGAACAGATGGGTGAGTTCTCCTCTTCTCAGATCTTCCATCTTGGAGGGCTTCCTCAGAGTTTTGTGCGAGATGTTTCCTGAATGTCTCTTTAAGATTGTTTTCAGAAAGTTTCCTTTTAAAAGCAGGTTTTCTTTTTTTTTTTTTCTTGTAAACCCTCCGACGGTACGTTTACCTGCAAATCTGTGTAAATTAATTTAGTTAAACTCTGTATTAAAATCTTTAAAAGTTTGGGATGTTTTGCACCGATTTAGGTTAGAAGTCCCTGCTTTGAAGCACAGTTTGGTCCGACTCCATCAAGAAGAACTTAACTGTCACTGGGACCTGATCTGAGACAGACGTGTGAAAAGTCTAAAAGTTAGTAGTGGTTCTGGCGTGTTTTGGGTTCAATATGCAAAGACTACGATCCCAGCCGAGTTTGAACAGTGTCTGTCACTGCAATCGTCTCCAGCTGCCGTAGAAACTAGTTACTGATGCAGAACTTCAAAGATGGAGGTGAAACAGCAGAGAGGGGAAGACTGCTGCAGTTCCTCCTCTCTTTTTAGGTATTTTTGGACTGTAGGAACTTTTTTCAGCTGGTGGAAGAACCTCCTCTGCATTCGTGTCATAAATAAACTGTACACAGCTATAGTTCATAAAACATTTTTTTTATTTTGAGCATCTAACAGCATACATATGGAGTTATATTTTATATGACCCCAGTACTAGAACCTGCCATCACAATAAAAAGCATACAGGCAGGCTTCTGTTTCCTGCAGCAGGAGGTTTCAAACAGCTGATCAGATTTAAAATAAAATAAAAAGTCTGTACAAAGCAGCAGGGAGGAACAACCCAAATTCCTTCTCCCCTTTGCCATAGAACCTGACTTTTAGTGAGCAGCATTGATGTACCAGGAGACATTCAAACTACCAGAAATTAATTCAAAGTCCCCCTCCTATACCAGAGCTATGTCCCTTTGTGCATCCTCAAATCCAAGATTCATCATGTCCACATGCGTCTGTTTTAACCTGTATGCGCCTCAAAATAGATAAACTCCCAGCTGCTTGTTTTGTCGAGCAAGCTGAAGCGTCTCACCTCACACCTCTTCACCTGGTAGGTGCAGGATTCCTGTCTGTCGAGGCCCTCGCAGCACTTTTATTTTGTAGGGGAGGCCTCAGTCTGCTACGAGCACGGCAAGAACCACACGAGGAATCCCGCCTCTGACACCATGTTATGTCATCAACAAAAAAAAAAAAAAGCCAGACTGGAAGACCCAGTTTGATTTTTGTTCATTTATTATGCATGTTTGGTTGATTGTTAACTCTAAAATGTCTCTAGGTTTGAGTGAGGGAGTGAATGGTTGTTTGTCTCGTTTGTCTCTGTGTGTCCCTGTGTCCAGGGTATCCCCTGCCTCTCGCACAGTGACTGTTTTCTATGGGAACCAGTGATCCCCGTGACCCAAAAAGGAAGAAGTGGATGATGGATGGATATTATAAAAGAGTTGTCAAGCAGAACGTCCCAGGGATGAGACTGACCAGGCAGTAGAATCTAACCTTAAATAACCAAAGAGTGCTCATTGGATCGAAGCTTCTCAGTAAAACAGAACATCAGCGGTCTTGTCTGGATCACTTAGAAGGTAGCAAGACCTAAGATCAAACCGTGAACAGACACGTACCGTACGTGATTATTAGACTATCTGTATCTTTTGTCTTTTTTTCCTCATAACGTTGATGTACAGTAGATGTCAGCAAAACATTGCTCATGAAAACAGCAGTTCTTGGTTTTAAAACCCAAACCAAGCAAAGTGTCCCATTTTATGAAACACAGGATTTATTAAGGGTTTTTTGGGTTTGTTTGCACTCCTTTGGGACAAACTCACTAAAAACCAAAAAAAGATATGTAGAGCTTTGAGAAGCTCACCCCTATATGTTCACTGTGGGAAGCATCTTCCAAAATTGCTGAATGTCCTATTAGCAAGATCCGTAGCATCTCCTTAGTGCCATGTACACGTTAATTAATCAGATAAATGTGTAAAATCTAATTATCCCCTTCCAAAATATCACAATAATCTGGTGTAATTTGGTGCAACTCGTGGTTTCTTCACAGAACGAGCAGAAAAGACGATTGTTCGTGCAGAATTGGAGAATTGGTGCTCGTCACCGTCTAACTATCACTCGGGTGCTTACAGTTATTATATTCACTTAGTGTTTAATCATCGAGTCAACATGAGGGCAAACAAAAGAACTCCCCTGAGGATTGTTGCACCACCTGAATTAGCAAAACTGGCAGCGATCAAACAGTCAGCCCGTGTCCTTTCTGTGCGCCCGGACCCGTGATTAAACCCCTGACAGAAACCTCTGCACACACTCGTTAATAAACCTCTGACGGCTGTCAGATTGCACGATGATTCAGTTCCCAGAGCTCAGCAGCTTGTCCTAATGAAAACCACCATGTAGACCTGTTTGTGACTCATCTCCAGAACCCGTCCTTCCCACATCTGCACACAGTCACGTCTGTCCTAATCCTCGCTCCCAGACCCAGAAGTCTTGTGAAAACCTGTTGTTAGGACCTTGCACTATACTTAAAGCTCGCACCGACTCGGTGCGTTGGTGTCCTGCAGCGCGCGAGCTGACCTTTAGTCGGGTGGTCGCGTGCAGGAGTTGGCCTTTGGCTGCAGCCAGCTGGCCGTCCTAATGAGATGGCGTGCCCTGATAGAGCGCCCCGCTAAGGGTAAAGTTTTAATTGGTAGGCACAGAGCGGCAGGTGGTGACAGAGACACGTGTGTTTGTTGGAGGAAAAGTTTCACCTTGTCTCCCCTTTGCTCCCAGAAAGGTGAAAGAAGACAGAAGCTTCAGTGCTTCGTCTCCCGAACCACCAGCACTGGCACATTGCTTCTCCCCGCCCCACTGAAGAAGCCAGGCCTTCTTCTCCCCGAGCCTCCCACCTGTCGGCCCGGCTGCGTTTCCCTCAGCAGGCCTAAATGGCATCTCAGATGCTTATCTGGGGCTTCGCAATTAGTCTGGGCTAAATGTCACCAGACAGGTGCAAAAGGCCTTAAAGCAAGCCGCGCTTGGAACAGGGTTAAGTGGAAAACTCAGTCTTCACACGCTTGGACTTTAAATATGCTGAGTAAAAATCTAAACACATTTTTCATGAGCTGAAAAGATCTGAGACTTTTTCTACGCACACAAAACGGCCTTTTCTCTGAAATGTTGTTCATGTATTTATGTAAATCTGCGTTGGTGAGAACTTCTCCACTGTCGACATAATCCATGCACCTCGCAGGTGTGGCAGGTCAAGATGCTGATTAGACAGCATGATTATACAGGTTAGATGGACCACAAGAAGAAGCCTCACTGAAATGTGTAGTATTGTGAGAGTCCAGGGTGTGGGGGTGTTAGAAAACCAGTTTGGACCTAGTGTGACGACCATTTGCCAACACATGTCCTTCATGGATTTGATCAGGTGGTTGACTGTGACCTGTGGGGCGTTGCTCCACTCCTCCTTAACGGCTGCACAGTTGCTGGATATCGTCAGGAACTGGAACACGCCGTCATATCGGCCGGTCCAGAGCATCCAGAGCCTGCTCAGCGGGCGACATGTCCGGTGCAGATCCTTGCAACACGATGCACGTGCATCATCGTGCTGCAACGCGAGGGCTTGAATGATCAGTTTTACACAAACAGGAAAAATATTAATAACAAAACAAGGAGCAGAACCTGCAGACCAGTTTGTGCCAGCAGTTTGTTTAATCCAGATTATGTGAATTATTTTCTGAAACCCACCAACACATTTGATCATTTTAACACGTTTGAGGTTACTGAGAGGAGAAAAGTTAAATGTGGTTTATCTCATGGGTTAATGTATAACAAGTCATAATAAAGCTTTTTACAAAAGTCATTCTGAAAACGTTGAGATTTAAAAAGTTGGCCTAAATGAAGGTCATTTAAATCACAAATAACTATCCAACAAAGTGACATGTTTTCTTTTTTATTCATTTTATTTGTGTTTATTATTTATTGTCCACAAACATAAAAAGGTCTCTTGTAGGCCTTCATAATTCAGTGTTTGTATTGTATAAACAAAAACTTGTTTCTTTGTTCTAACGCGTAAATTTACCAATAAATATCAATTTTTTCTATTCTATTCTATTTCAGTGTATCAAATTGCTGTTTTTATTCATGGGATAGCTGTCGACCATAATCATTAAATTTAACAGAAATAAATTCTTAAAATTCACTGTATTTTAAGCATTTATTTATGTTATTGTGTGTTATTTTGTGTTATCATTATGTGTGTTGTCGTCGTGCGTTGTCTCAACTGTGTTTGCGTCTCCAGGCTGTAAGCACGTGAAGGGGATCCTGCTGTTTGGACCTCCGGGCTGTGGCAAAACCCTCATGGCGCGACAGATTGGCAAAATGCTGAAGGCCCGGGAGCCGAAGATCGTCAACGGCCCCGAGATTCTCAACAAGTACGTCGGCGAGTCGGAGGCCAACATCAGGAAGCTGTTCGCTGACGCCGAAGAGGAGCAGAAGAGGGTGAGACACAGAACAGAGGTGCAGCTGATGAACAAACTAATGGAGCTGCCACTAAACGTATTCACGACTAGCTTCCACATTCTTTATGAGAACGATCAATATTTCATCTAAGAGGGGGGGGGGGGGGGGTAATGTCCTCAGTAGTGGAGAGATCTGCCCTTTATCCAGATGCAGCTGTAATAACTTTTTAAAGTTCTGCAGCGTGTTTGTGAAGCGACGACATGAAACAGCAGCAGAATGTTGTTTAGACAAGGCGACACGAGCGTCAGGCCTCACTCTGCACCACCTAATGAGGGGCTGGGCTCTCCTTGACCTTTTATTAGGCCTCACACACACACACACACACACACACACACACACACACACACACACACACACACACACACCTGCATTAAATGCTACGTCAGAGCTGACGACGCTGAAGAGAAAGCTGTGGAGTCTCTGTAAGTAGATCTATGGGGAAAAAAACATCTGTACTGGTTTCAGTTATCAGCCAAAAAAATTTAACATATCGGCCAAAAATCCAACGTCGTGCATCCCTAGTTTTCATCTGAAGATAGAAACTAGAAGTTTTTACTTCTTTACATCATGGACTTATTTTTTGCCCCAAAGTGTAAAATTATGAATAAATGTTTAAACGATTATTAGTTTTAAAATGTCACCCCTACTGGTCAGAAAAAAAACCTCTGGCTAACTCAACGTGGCCCATGAGCCACCAGTTGATCACGACAGTTGTCGCAGGTTTCGTGTCTCTTTTTTATTTAATGAGTGAAGAAATGTCTCTTTGATCAAAAAGGTTGCAGATCTCTGGTCTTCAGTAATGGAGACGCTTTCCACTTTTTATTTTTGTCCATCGTTGTGTCTTTGCGGTGCGTCTGAAACTTCTCCACACAACCATTAGCACCTTTTTAAATCGTGACTTTGATGCAGATGTTCTAAGCGAACAGCTCGTTCACGGTCTTCCTCCTCTTGTGTCTGCGGCGGCGTGCAGCTCGGTGCCAACAGCGGCCTACACATCATCATCTTCGACGAGATCGATGCGATCTGCAAGCAGCGCGGCAGCATGGCGGGCAGCACCGGCGTCCACGACACCGTGGTCAACCAGCTGCTGTCCAAGATAGATGGAGTGGAGCAGCTCAACAACATCCTGGTCATCGGTGAAAACACGCACATTCAGTCTGGGTTTATATAAAGTGACATAAATCTGAACATCTGCTCTTCATCTCATCGCCGCCGTTCATCCTCTTCCTCGTTCTGCTACCTCTGCTCTCCTTCAGGCATGACCAACAGGCCCGACCTGATCGATGAGGCCTTGCTGAGGCCAGGAAGGCTGGAGGTGAAGATGGAGATCGGTAAGAACAACACTCTTTATTCCAAGCGGTTGATGTCAGTGAGCTGGAATGAAGATTCATCTCAAATAAACGATAACACGACGAGCTAAAGTAATTATTTGAATATTCTAATCCAAGGTACTGTAAGCACGTTGTTAGATGGAGGTACTTTTGCTTCGGTTACGAACGAGTGTTTTGAGTTTGGCTTTAAAGAAAAAAAAAGAACTGTTTCATCTGTTGCTGTTTTCAGACATTAACAGTTAAATTCCAGTCTGAAGCGCAGAAGGCCCTCGGCTGTCGGCACGCTTGAAAACCTAAAAAGTTCGAGTACCAGCTTTTTGTTCTTGCTGGTCAAATCTTAGTCTTGCAAAAGCTTTTATGAAGTTTATTTGTAATTAAACTGCTTCTGCATATTCTGTGCTTTAAAAAAAATAGATCTAAATGTTCAGCTTGATGCTGTGAGTTTCAGCATTTGTGACTTTTAAAATATAACTTTGTTTTCAAAGATTCCTATAAAAATGCACATAGCTTGTCAATTTATCCAAAGAAAGGTATTTTCTGACATCTACTTTAGTAAACTTTATTTTTGTCTTCTTATGCTCTTTTCAATTTTTAGCTACAATCTGCAAATTTTAGCTGTCGTGTTATGATCATTTCAGTTTTTAGCTACGATTTAGCCAAATGTAGCTTCTAGTTACAACTTGCTGACATTATTTTCCTACAGTTTTACTAATCGTAGCTTTTACTTATATTTGTGTTAATTTTTGTAAAAAAAAATTGCTAATTCAAACTTCTGTTAACTGTTTTGCTACAATTAGCTTATAGTTATGACTTTGCTACATTTAGCTCATAGCTACAGTATTGCTAATTATGGCTTTTAACTACAGTTGCGCTAATTTTAGTCTTTAGCAACAATTTTACTTTACCTTTTAGTCATGCTGCATTTAGCTTTTAGCTACTGTTTAGCTAAGTCTAGTCTTTACCCATGCATTTGCTAATTGAAGCTTTTGTTTCTGCTAATTCAAGCTTTTATTGACAGTTTTGCTATGATTAGCCTATAGCTACAGTATTGCTAATTATGGCTTTTAACTACAGTTATGCAATCTTTTGCCTTTAACAGTTTGACTTCAATTAGTTTTTTAGTTCCTGCTTTGCTATATTTAGCTTTTAGTTAGTCATGCTGCATTTAGCTTTTAGCTACTGTTTAGCTACACTGGGCTACAGTTATGCCAAGTCTAGTTTTTACCCATGCTTTTGCTAATTGAAGCTTTTTTTTTAATGTTTTTGCTCATTTTAACTTTTATTGACGGTTTTGCTACAACTAGCTTTTAGCAACAATTAAGTTTTAGCTACAGTTCGGCTAATTTAAGCTTTTATGTGAGGTTTTGCTCCATTAGCTTACACCTACAATGTTGCAGGTTTTAATATTATGAAGGCAGTTCCCACATTTTAGATTTTATCTAGAGTTTTACAACAATTAGCTTTTAGTTGTGGTTTGGCTAATTTTAGACTTTAGCCACTGACATTTTTTAACTTTCAGCCGTTGAGCCTTTTTAGAAGTCACAAGGTTGATCTTAAAACCTTTTTCTTGTTGACAGTGAAGCTGAGTTTGGTAAAATAACATATTGTTTTTTTCGCCGTTCTTTCTTCAGGGTTACCGGATGAAAAGGGGCGCATTCAGATCCTCAACATCCACACGGCCAAGATGCGCCAACACAACCTGCTGTCGGGCGACGTGGACATCAAGGAGCTCGCCGTGGAGACGAAGAACTACAGCGGTGCTGAGCTGGAGGGTCTGGTCAGGGCTGCACAGTCCACCGCCATGAACAGACACATCAAGGTCAGAATCCCTGTTCTCATGCTGCTTTTGTTGTTTTCTAACCTTTAACCATCTGGAGAGTTGGTGAGAAACCTGACAACTAAAGTGCAGCATCTGATTATTACTCACCTGTAAACTCCCCCCAGCTGAGGCAGGCTGTGTAATATTATGACACAAGTGTTTTTATCGTGTGCTCAGATGAGATCTGTTACGTGTTCCTCCCCCACAGACTCTCACAGCAGCAGATATTAGAGGGTGATGATAAACGACAGAAACGGTCTGGACTTGCGTCTGACGGAGGGGATTTCTCTCCTCTTTCTGTCTGACCTTTCCCCTCTGAGGGCGAAGCTCGTCTTCTGACACATTGCACAGTCTAAACGAGCAGCATTTAATCTAATGAAAAGCCTCTGAGTTTTAAAAATATGTACAAGAAGAAGGTTGATGTTGTCAAACCAGCGTTCATAATATTGTTTTCCTCTTTTTGTATATGCCAAAACGGTCGGCTCATTCAGGAGATGGCTGCTATGACTTGTGGTTTTTATAACGTGTATTCTTTTCAGAACATTATTTACAAACATCTTCTCCATAAACATACATAATTTATTTAAGTCCTTAAAACATTGTTTTTGTTAAATTGTCCCTCAGCTTACTGGTACTGTTTTTTTTTTTTTTTTTTGTTTATTTGTTTGTTTCTGCTACTTTTAGCTTCTAGCTAGCCTTCTGATAGTTTTAGCTAGCTTTTTGTTTCTATTAACTTTTAGCTGATTTGGTCATTTTAGATTTTAGTTGGCCTTTTGTTAAGTATAGCTTTTTATTAGGCTTTTTCTGTGTTTAGCTTCTAGCTAGCCTATTGCTGCCTTTTGCCTATTGTAGCTAGTGTCTACTTTTAGATTTGAGGTAGCCTTCTGCTACGGTTTCTTTTACTACTCTTTTTTTTTTTTTTTTTTTTTTCCCCCCTACGTTTAGTTTTTAGCAAGTCTTTAGTTACTTTTAGCTTCTAGCTAGCTTTCTGGTTGTTTCAGCTACCTTTTTTGTATCTCTTAGCTTTAATTAATGATATACTAATTTGATACATTTAACTATCCTTTTATTATCTTTTGCCTGTTTTTAGCTACATTGTTGCACCTTTTCATCTTTAGGTCTTGCATACTGTTCCATTAATAACTATTTTGGCTACATTTAATTTTTAGGGAATGTTTTTTTCATTCAACCTTTATTTAAACAGACAAGTCACATTGAGCCTAGAAGACTCATTTACAAGTGAGATCTGCTTTGACAGATAAGTAATTTTGCTACTTTTAGCTTGCAACTCATATTTTTTACCTTTGAGCTAGCGTTCTGCTCTTTTTCTTTTTAGCTTGTATTTAGCTTTTCTTACTTTTTATCTAGGGTTCTGCTCCTTTTTTGACTTTGAGCTTGGGTTCTGCTCCTTTTACCTTTTAGCTAAGGTTTAGCTTCTTTTCACTTTACCAACTCTGTTTCATCTCCTTGAGAAATTTTCAGCGATCCATCATCACTCTGCATGAGCCTTGTATTTTTGTGAGCTGTCCGTTTTGTTGCTGTCTGTGTGTGTAATAGTGTGTGTTTGTGTTGTTGCTGTAGGCCAACATCACGGTGGAGGTAGATGTTCAGACAGCAGAGAACCTGCAGGTCAGCAGACTCGACTTCATTGGATCTCTGAACAACGACATCAAACCGGTACGTTTTCTGTCAGAAAGATGAACGAGCTGCGCTCCGTCTTGTTTTCATTCTATAAACTAACACATCTCTTGTCTATTGGTGTTTTACCTGTTTACCTGTTTGTTTGTTTGCGTTAACTTTTTACCATGAGGTTAATTTAAATGTAAACAGTCTTAAAGTGAATCAGTGTAGATGCTAAGTGCTAAATGTTGCTAACTTTGTAGCTTTTGCAGAAAGTTCGGCTTCTTTTTTCAGGACTTGTTGGTGTCAGAGGAGTCCGTCTGTGTTTTTAAACTTGTCATTTTATTGTTTTGTGCATTTTGCCTCTAAACTTTTATATTTCAGAATTGTTTTCTATTTCGTAGAGGATACAAACCGGTGATGCAGAGCTTCAGTAAACACCGGAGCTTTCTGTTTCCTTCCTAACTCGATCCAACACGTTTTAAAGGAACGGCTGCTGAACGTTTTTGTCCCTCTCCTCCAGGCGTTTGGCACCAACCAGGAGGACTACGCCAGCTACATCATGAACGGTATAATCCGGTGGGGCGACCCTGTGTCGGCGGTTCTGGAGGACGGAGAGCTGCTGGTTCAGCAGACGAAGAACAGCGATCGCACCCCCCTGGTGTCGGTGCTTCTGGAAGGTGCGGCACAAAAACATCTTGGTCTAATCACGCTTCACGAATCCATAAAACTTCGACCGCAGCTTCTGTAACCGAACTCGTTCTTCACCCTCAGGCCCACCGAGCAGCGGGAAAACGGCGCTAGCGGCTAAGATTGCAGAAGAGTCCCAGTTCCCTTTCATCAAGATCTGCTCTCCTGACAAGATGATCGGACATTCTGAGATTGCAAAGTGCCAAGCCATCAAAAAGGTTTGATACGCAGCTGACAATTTCCAAGATGGAAGCTACGTATGCAGGGTTTTCCCCTTTATTATGCAATGGAATGGATCAAAGTTACATTAGAATGCATAGTATCTTGAGGGGGCGGGGCCTAAGGTGAGAGATGTGTTTCTATTGGCCAGTCTTGACTTAAACCTGCTGACTGACCAATAATGGGTCTTATTCAGGGCCAGATTTAAGAAGCGTCTGGGCCCCCGAAATCTACATTATAATAATAATAATGAACTTTTTTAATTTTATACAAATAATACTGATTATGTGCATAATAACTTCAAGGCTTCTAGTCCTCAGAGCAGAGCTGAATCTAGTTTTAATCTAATATTTAAAGTCTAAACCACAGATAATCTGCTCTCTTACAGTTGTTTAAGAAAACATGAATTTGTTGAAAACAATAATAATAATTCAGGGTCCTCTGAGCCTCAGGCCTCGGGCTATTGCCCCAATAAGCCCTTTGTAAAGTCTGACCTCGGCCTTCTTTTAGTTTAATTTGACTCTTTTATTAAGTAACGTGTCCAAAACTTATATCTAGTGCCAATATTATGGATGTTATTTGTATTTAGGCTAAAATGAAAAAAAAAAAAAAAAAACAATAATGGAATGTTTTAATAATCTAGATTAAAATCTAGATGGTTATCACGTCCGGGTAGTTTTGATTTAATACTTGATGCTGAACGTTTTGTTTTTGTTTACCAGATATTTGAAGACGCCTACAAATCCCAGCTGAGCTGTGTGGTTGTGGATGACATCGAACGCTTGTTGGGTGAGAACCTTGTTCTTTTCTCATAAAACAGCTAAAAGTTTCAATTTATTGTTTGAACCCTGATTTGGCATTCACATTACTTTTTGTGATACCACGTCAGTATACTTAGCTTTTTTTAAATTTTATATTTATGCAATAAAATGTTTGGCTCTTTCAGTATAAAGGTGCTAGGACTTGGTTTTTGTAACTTTTATATTATTTATTTCAAAATATTTAACTTTATTTAGCAAAATGTTTCTCATAGAAATGCATTGAGATCTAATTTGGCCTTCTTGTGCCACTTTTAGCTTTTAGCTACTGTTCTGCCACTTTTAATTGGTCTTTGGCTACTTTTAGCTTCAAGCTACAATTTGACTGTTTTTTTTTTCTGTTGGCTAGACTTTTCATACTAGCTTCTAGCTAGCCCTTTTGACACTTTTAGCTAGCCTTTTGATACTTTGATCCTTTAGCTATGATACTTTTGATTTGCCTTTATATACCTTTAGATTTTAGCTAGCTTTTTGATTTGGTTTGCATTTAGCTAATATTTAGTTACATATGTTTTAGCTAGCATTCTGCTTCTTTTAGCAGGTCTCTGGCTACTTTTGGCATCTAACTTTGCTACATTTACCTTTTAGTTGGCCCTTGGCTACTTTAGCCATCATTTTGCTACTTTTAGCTTCAAGCTACAATTTGACTATTTTCTGTTAGCTAGACTTTTCATGCTAGCTTTTAGCTAGTCTTTTGATACTTTTAGCTAGTCTTTTGATACTTATAGATGTTAGCTTTTTGTTATAAGGTTTTATTTTGATTGATTATTTTAGCGAGTGGTTTGCTGCTTTTAGTTAGCTTTTTGTTACAACATTGTCTAAGTAGCCTTTTGATTCTTTTATCCTGTAGCTAGTTTTATGATACTTTTGGTTTACCTTTAGACACTTTAAGATTTTAGCTAGCCTTTTGATTCAGTTTGCATTTAGCTAGTTACATATGTTTTAGCAAGAGTTCTGTTTATTTCAGCTTAACAACTCTGTTTCAGCAGTTTTTCAGCAGTTTTTCAGCACTCTGCCTTCACTCAGCAGTTTTACAGGTTTTTATTTGCACGTGCTTGGGTGAGACTTAAGCCGAGTAAACTTCCTGTTTCTTCAGATTACGTTCCGATTGGACCTCGTTTCTCCAACCTGGTGCTACAAGCTCTGCTGGTGCTGCTGAAGAAGCCGCCTCCAAAGGTAAGCCGTAAAGAATAAACGATTTAGTCGTGGTTTCTGATTTGGTTCTTAGTTTTGGGGTGGCCGAAAGAGGGCGGCAGATCTTCTGGATGCCGACACAAAGTCTTACGAAGAATTGTTGGAGGTCTCTGGCTGCAGTTTTTTTCCTGTGTGTGGTTATTAGCGAGTGTTTTGCCCAGGTCTGTTGTGTTGGGAGTGAATGGCGGTGACGGAGACCCATTTCTCATCGTTTCTTTGCTCGTAGTTTGTCTCCAGTGCCAGTTTGTGTTCGCCCGTTGTGTTTGTGAATGAGGCTATGAGCCACTCTATGGCAGCATGAGAAGGGGCGCGGGGCCGGGTGTTGAATGCCTGGCTGCAGCGCTCCTCCGGGGTTGTAAAGCGTTGAGCCCAGCGGGGTGCCTGGGGCCGGGGGAGGCCAGGGGGACACGGAGGAGAAAGGGCTCTGTGAGAGATCCAGGACCTGGCAGCGCTGCCGCCTGTGTGGCACCTCATCTGCATGCAGCATCACAACCCCCCACGCCATGGGGGGGCAGCCAGCAGCCATAATCCCCCTGTCTGCTCACCAATCTTCCTCCGTTGTCTTCTCCTGGTCGTCCTCCAACTCGCCGGCTTAGCAGCGAGTCTTTTCCTTCTCTTTTGTCGTCTCTGCTCATGTTTGTCCTCTGCTGTTGTTTTCTGTTCTCTTCTGCTCCGTTCTTCAGTCTTTATTTTTTTATGCCTTGATTTTTTTCTTAGCTTCTGCATTATAGCAGCTTTTGTCTGAAACTACCTATAAGCGCAAATACTGGTGGAGGAAATGACCAAATTATTCATACACAGACGTCAAAATGAGATTATTTTAGAAATATTTGTAATAAAATCCCAAATCAAAACCAGTGAGACTGTGAACAAAGTGTTAATTATTATCCTAAACCAAAAACTAAACAGGTGACAGACAAGGGACTAAAATCATTAATGATCCTAACTAACACGACCAAATGTTGCATCCCGTGAGATTTCTGTCCTCATCAAAACTGATTCAGTACACAAGAAGAGTTTGGGCAGAAAAGTATTTATTTTATTTTTCCTTGGACTAAATATTGTTTGGAATTCCAAACTTTTCAAGTTTGACTCAGAAAATAAAAGTTGTGACTTGTGAACTCGACTAGCGCTGAAGTATTGAATAATTAACAAAGAATCTCGTAGTTTTTATGCATTTAGTACCTCTGTTTTTATTGAACATGCTTTTGACAATCATTTTTAAAGGTAGTTGTATTTCCATAGATTTTCAAAATGCACCCCCAATTGGTGTTTTATGACTCCGGCTGTAGGAACCACGGGTTTAATTTGTAAAAACAGATCCCAGAGCTCCTAAACTTTTTGTTTTCTCTGTAGCTCTGACACTGTCCAATAATATTGTCCCAACCACTTTATGAAACTAACTAGTTTGTAATTAGTTCAGTGCTTGGACCAATACTCTCTACCTAGTAAATGCTTCCATTAGTTAATGTTGACAGGGAGCCAGTGGAGAGAAGCTAAAACTGGAGATATGATCTGTCCCAGTAACTCCAGTTAAGACTCTGGCAGCAGCATTTTGGATCAACTGAAGACGTTTTAAAGAAGTAGTTGGACACCCCCAGATAACAAACCATTGCAATAGTCCAGTCTAGACGTGACAAATGCATGAACCAGTTTTTCTGCATCGTTTTTAGATGAGATGTTTCTAATTTTAGTGATATTACACAGGTGGAAGATGGCAGTTCTAGTAATGTTTTTAATGTGGGGGAGAAAAGATGTCCTGATCAAATATAAAATAAATATTTTAATATTAGAGCTGGACGTCAGATTAATGCCATAGGGTGAAAGACTGAAAAACAAGTAAATTTGTCCGATACCATAAAAGGCAGGTGACCTCATGACTGCATGAGTTACAGTTTGTGTGGGTTTGCTTTTCTCTCCATCTGTTAGCAAAATATTGCATGAACCACAAGATTTTAATGAAATTGTTGGAAAGTAGTTATTGGATGTACATCTACAGTGTTTTGGAGTCAACTTGATCCAAAATGGCAGAAATAGCTAATAAATTTACTCAAACACAAACATGGTTCTGTCAGTCAATTTTAGACATTAATCTAAAATTCAGTATAATTGTGTCGGAGAGTACTCTGAGCTCTAGCAGATTACCCAATATTTAGTTTAAAATGTGAAGCCATTTAGGAATATCCATATTGTCAGTTGCCTGTGGCAGCCATCTTGAATAAAAGTTTACTCCAAATGCTTGCTTGTTATAGACGAACATTCAATTATTACTTTTTAATAAAATATGTCCAGTTGTTCATTAAATATTGAAGTAACACACATCTGTGATCATTTTCACATGGTGTACATCTAATGTCTCAGAACCGCTCAATATCACAGCATTAATCAACATTATTTCTGTGCTTTGTAACATGGAGATGAATTTGCATAGATTCGTTGAACTTTTCAATTGGCAAAAAATTGTTCAAATAACTGTGAAGAGGAAGAGAAGCTTGTTACAAACAACACTTTAAGCCAAAAAACATGGATTTGGCTAAAACCTGCATCATAACAAAGAGGAACTGAGAGGAATGTGAAAGGACTGAGGGGAGAAAGAAATGGTTGTTTCATTACTTCACATAAGCTCTGGCTGCTGTTCATTGGCTCATCTTTTGTAACCAGTGTTTGCAATAAGCATTGATGCTAAAAAAACAGACTTTTTTTCTTGTAGCAACTTTGTTATGCTCGTAAAGCCCCCAAAATATAAGCCGAAGAAATCAAAGTGTATAAATATAGGCCCCTCCTCTTTGAACTAACTGAACTGGTTCTTGTGCTTGTTGGATTTGGCTCAGAGAGTTCAGCTGAACTGGTACCAGCAGCAACTTATTAAACACTTAGATGTTGGGAGCAGAAGTATGCAGGGAGAAATAGAGCTTTCCATCTGAATGCTCAGTTTCCAAAAAAAAAAAAAAATTCAGAAGTGTCATGGAAAATACATTTAATGAAATCCTGAGTGAATTTTGGGAGTGAACAGATTGTTACAACTGATTTGGACGAGATATGAACAGCTAAAAAATAGATTAAAGACCTCTTTCTTTTAAGGGATGTATGTCAGACGCATGTTCCACTCCAGAGTTAAAAAAAAAAAAAAATTTGTGATGAGAATTGTTGAGGTTGGAGCCATTATTGTCACACCTTGAAAATAATTCACACAATATTGTGTAATTTCACACTCAGTGTATGGGATGGGGATGACTACCAGCTACTACCACATCCAAGTTTAGTTCAATATCTGTAAAATTAACTGAGATATAACCAGTTTTGTGTTAGCTAGTGTTTATTAGGTGTGGCAGCCATCTTGAATTGGAATGACACTAAAGGGTAATCAGTGACAGACGTATTTCCTGATTTATTTATTTAGTTATATGAAAGACTCAACTAGTGATCTACAAGATATTTTGCTAACATGACAGACAAAGGAACACACAAGCCACCTTTTGTAATTATTTCAAATAGTTTTAACTTTGGGGGATCCTTTCAGCCTTTCAGCGTCTTTGTATATTGAGGTATTCTTCAGCCTTTCAGCAGAAGAATACCTGAAAAGCTGAATTTAAAAGAAAAGGCTGAAGAAAGCTAAACCAAAACTAAAGCAGAAATGAGCCTTTTTTTTAACCTTCAGTGGCAGCTGACAAAAACATTTATTATAAAAAAGATTATAGGCAGTGTCCATTCTTTGTAGTCAAGTGTAATATGACGTAGAGAAATTGCATTTCCTGAGAAAATGTAGTGTGAATGATTATTGTTAACTGATGGAGTTGAAATCAAGCTGAAATTTCAACAATACACTGTTAAATTTGAACAGCTGCCGTTAAAGCAGGAAAATAAAAGTGAAAAGCAGCAGAAAGATGGAAGGAACATGAAGAAAAGGCTGAATAGTGCAGAAATGTAGCAGAAATTAGCAAAGAAGTTGAATAGATAAAAAAATTGAATAGAGCAAAAATATGCTGCAAAAATAGAATGAAATTAGCAAAACATAAAAAACTTAATAAAAAATAAGTTGACATTAGCAGAAAAAGGTTGAAAGGATCACCTAAAGTTGAAACTATTTGGAAGAATTACAAAAAGGTGGAAATTAGCAACAAAAAAAAAATTAAAAAGGCAAAAGAACACCTGAAAAGTAGCTAATAAAAGCTGAACCAAAACAGCTAAAACGAGCAGTAAGATGCTTTCAATACAAAGTGTTTGAAGGATGTGAAGAGAGCTCCATTTTGGATGAGAAAACACAGGTGAAAAAGCTAAATATTTAAAGTAGTAAAAATTGCACGGGTCATGGCAAGAATGTTGATACATGAATTGTTGAAATGGCGCAAAAATTACAGAACGAGTTACATCCCAAAAATCATATAGAAGAAAAACCGATCTCAAAAGCGTAAATGAATAATAAACATTCACATTATTGAAAGTTTTTTCTTGATTCCTGCATTTACAACACATTATAAACAATACAGCTAGGAAGTAAATGTATCAAAGGAATTATAACCCTGTATATGCCAACAAACTGGATCAAAACTGCCTCTGCTGATAAAATAGTTTGCACAGCATGAAGTAAACTTGTAGCCATTTGTGAAACTTTTGCTTTAGCAGAAAGTTTTGTTTCCTGCACTTTCATCTAAACGATGAGTTACTGCCTCCTCTTTTTCTGCAGTGCACAGCAAGCGTTCACAAAACTGCTCTCCTCAGAAACAACCAAAAAAAAAGGCAATTTAAATGGGCAAGAGTGAGGAGTAATCATTGACTAACTGCGAGATGTTTGAATTTATCACACCGGACCAAACAAGTATGAGAAATACAACTGGGGGTGGGGATGAACAAACAAATAGAATGACCACAGTTCTTATTTAGTGTTCAATTGAGGAGTAATATTAGCTCCATTTGTTCTCGGCAGCCACGCAGGTTTCACTCATCAGCTTCAATCAGACGGTCATAAAATGAGGGACGGCGCAGTCAGCGTGCAAAACGTGGGCTGCTCTGAGTCAGAACAGCAAGAAGCGTCGGCAAAGATTTTTATTTTGTCTTTCATTCTTTTTGAAAAACTGATTGGAGAGAAAAGGAGTCTTGTAGAAATCCTATTATATTATTAAAAAAAGGCAAGGACAGGCCAGAAACGTTTCTGCCCGTGTGCTTGTCTCTGCTTCAAGTCCTGATGGTGCTCAATAATCCAGGTGGATAAATCGGACAAGGTTGAGTCAGGTCCTCTGGACAGATTCTTCTTTGTTGAAACGTTGCGTCTTTCATCCAACCCTTGTCTGTACTGTTAGCAAAATATCTCATGAATCACTGAATGGACTTTAATGAATCTCTCAGATGGCTGTCACAGCCAACTTGCATCAGAAAACACCAAAATGTGTACATTTCTGTCAGAATTATAGATATTGATGATGATATTTTTTTTTATTTCGGACAGACATTTCACCAACAAAACATAGAATGAAGACTTTCATGTTTCTAAGTGTAGATACAGTATCTTACTATCAAATATACATAACCAATTTGTATATGCTAAGATACATTTTTCTTTTCCCATTTTGGTGACTGTGAGTCTGAAAAGGAGTATGATGAAGTTTAACTTATATTATCATACCCCTTTTCCATTCATTAATTCAGAGCATAATTAGTCTTTGTGTTACCAGTATCCTTTCCAAAAAATAAATAAATAATAATAACTATAACATTATATTCAGGACTAGATGAAAGTGATACATACTCATACACATCTACCTGCATAAATACATAAATACAAACCTGCACCCAATTGTCCAATTCATCTTCAATTCTATAATTACCATACTATTTCTCACCCCTGTTCATCCTTATACTTTTGAATAATAACCATTTTGAGACTTATCTTAAAATATTTTATGCTTGGACTTTGCTTTAATTCTTTGGTGAGTTTATTCCAAATCTTCACACCAATGACAGAAACACACATTCTTTTCATTGTTGTTCTCACATTCAAAGTTATGAAATTCAGGATTTCTCTATAGTCATATCTCCCGACTCTATCAGTAAATAATTTTTTAATATTTTCTAGTGATACAGCTGTAGTTTGTTTCTAACTTTATACATAAATTGTGCAGTTTGAAACTCTATCAATTCTTAGAATTTCAGAAAATTCAAATCTATAAATAAATTGTTAGTATGACAATAAAAATCAACCTTGTAAACTATTCTAACGGTTCTTTCCTGTAATGTGCATAATGGTTGAAGCGAAGTTTTGTAAGTGTTGCCCCAAACTTCCAAACAGTAACTTAGATATGGCAAAATAAGTGAACAGTTAATAATATGAAGGGCAGAAAAAAAAAAAAATTCTAGTGTTAAAGAGAACTGCTGTACTTCTTGCTATTTTAGATTGAACATATTTAATTTGAGGTTTCCAACAAATCTTATTATGAATCAATACTCCCAAAAACCGAATTTTAGTAACATTTTCAATTTTTAATTGTAACTCACTATGCCCTTTACAATTTCCAAATACCATAAACTTGGTTTTATCTAAATTTAGAGATAATTTGTTTATATCAAACCATTTTTTTTTCAATTTACATAGCTCTAAATTAATTTCAGACCAAAGCTGTCGTACATTTTCACCTGTACAAAAAATATTTGTGTCATCTGCAAATGAAACAAAATTAAACAATTTAGAAACCTTACATACATCATTAATGTATAAATTAAACAATTTTGTTCCCAATACTGAACCCTGTGGAACACCACAAACAATGTCCAAGCAAGAGGACTGGAAATCACCCGTTTGCACAAATTGTTGCCTGTTGCTAAGATAATTTTTCAACCAGTGCAAAACTACTCCTTTCAAACCATAGCGCTCTAGTTTTTTAATTAGTATTTCATGATCAATTGTATCAAATGCTTTTTTCAAGTCGATAAATACCCCAACAGCAGGTTTATTTTTATCTAGTACACTGGTCACTTACTCTATTAATTGAATAACTGCCATCGCTGTAGATCTCTGTGACCTAAATCCATACTGATTCTCTGAGAGTAGTTTGTGTTTATTAACAAATTTATCCAGTCTAGTAACAAATATCTTTTCCAAAATTTTGTAGAACTGTGGAAGTAATGAAACTGGCCTGTAATTTGTGAAATAATGTCTATTTCCAGATTTATATAGCGGGATGACTTTAGCAATTTTCATTTTTTGTGGAAATATACCTGTTTGAATTGACAGATTCCGAATAAATGTTAGAGGCTGAATAATTTCCACAATCTCTTTCTTTATTATTAATGTTAAATCAATGCTGTCACAGTCAGTTGACCTTTTATTTTTACATTTATTTACTACATCTATAATTTCATTACCTTCCACTGCTGTGATAAACATAGAATCTGGATTTCTACTAAATGGTGTGTCATTTAGAATTTCATTTACTGAGACCTGCAGAAGTTCATCAGCCAATTTAGGCCCCACTCTTACAAAATATTTATTGAAATGATGAACTATCTCTTCTATATTATTACATTTTTATCATCATTTGTAAAGTGTTGAGGAAAGCTAGTATGCAAGGAAATTTTTCTAATGACACTATTTAAAATATTCCAGATACTTCTAATATTATTTTTATTTCTATCCATATGTTTGTTGTAATAATCTTGTTTTGATGTCCGTAAAATAGTGGTTAATTTATTCTTATATTTCTTGTATTTATTTTCAGCCTCAACTGATCTATGTTTTATAAAGTCTCTGTAGTTTTTTATTTTTCTTACAAGCATTCTGTAGTCCCTTTGTGATCCAAGGCGTTTCTGAATATTTATTTTTACGAGAAAACTATATTGGGACAATTTTTAATCATATAATGAATTAAAAATATTGAGAAAATTGTCATATGCTTTATCCATTTCATTTTCTTTCAATACAGTCTCCCAATTTTGTTTAGATAAGTCATCTTTAAATGCTTTTATAGATTCTTCAGTTCTTAATCTTTTAGATATTGGATTGTTTTTACTCTCATCTTTCCTGTGGCAGTTGTCACAAACAACAAAAACAGGTACAGTAAATGATCACTTATATCAATAGCTAATACAGGTTGTCCCTGACCTACGGCGCTCCGTACTTAGGGTGCCGCCCCCAGTGACGTCATCGCGCCATTTGCTGCCTTTTTTATGAAGCATTTTATATATATATTTTTTTTTTTCGTTTTTTTTTTTTTTTATAGTATTTTGTTAGCTAACTGCTTGGAAACACATTAAAACACATTAAAACGGCCGTTCGAAGTTGTTTTACATTGAAAAAAACGTGTTTAAAAAGACGTTACCGATCGCCGTTTAGTTTCAGTTTCGATATGCGGCCGTACATGCGGACATACAGTGCCATGTGCATTCGGCTCTGACCTACGGCAGAATCGACCTATGAACGGTCCTTAGGTCCGGAACTCGTTCGTATCTCGGGGACTACCTGTAATTCACTTATTGCATTATTAAGCATCACATTTGTAAATATTTTATCTATCAATGTTGCACTGCCAGATGTGATTCTGGTAGGTCTTGTAATTTGAGGGAAAAGGCTCAGACTGCATGTAGTATTAATGAATTCTTCGGTCGATTTGTGCTTGTTTACATTCGGCAGATCAATATTAAAGTCCCCACAGATAAAATTGTTCTTTGGTGTCATAGTTGTGTATGTTTTCTCAAACCATTCTGTAACTAGAACCACATTAGAACCAGGAGTCCTATATACAGTACAGTATACAGCTAACAATTACATTTATGTTTTTTCCATATATATTTCAACTGTTATACACTCAAAGTGATCCATAACCACATTAGACATGTTTTTATTTACATTATATCTAAGACTGCTCTCCACATATACAGCTACTCCTCCACCAGTTTTTCCCTCTTTTAATACAGTATAATTGAATTCATTATCATCTAGTTCAAAATCAGCTCTCTTCTCAGAATTTAGCCAGGTTTCAGAGATAGTTAAAACACTGAAAGGTTGGTTAAACTGGATTAAACAGTCTTTGATGTGGTAAAAATGTGCATATAAGCTTCTACTATTGAAATGTATTATGGAAAATGTGTTGTCTGCTTTAACTGTCAAATTATATTGATGAGTAGAATAGTAGCGACAGTTGTTCACAATGTTGTAGAAAGTTATTTTCCGGATTCAAGTCCTTTTCCTTGTCTTGACTTTTATATTCAGTGTTGTCAAATGTTCTCAGTTCCATACCATCAACTTTGCTCGATAGAGGTGTTACTGATATGTCCATAGTTGATGAAGACAAAGTATTATTTACTTGAGACATGGAAATTGAGTGACTTGTGCAATTACCTACTTTCCCAATATTTAAATACAGGTAGTCCTCGGTTCCCGACCGAGTTCCGTTACAACGGCCCGGTCGGATACCCATTTGAACGTAAACCGATGCCGCCACTTAGACTGTACAGTTCTGTACATGTACATTACTGTACAATAACAACACACTCCGCCTATCCTAACACAGTACCCTACATAATGTTCAAAAAAACACATACATGTACATTTTGATGAATAAAATACATTTTACTGATAAATAAAAAGTATTAATTTCTTACTTTGAGATGGTCACGCCT